>MU227019.1:451952-489225 GCA_018584345.1 Thuja plicata
TATTATGGAGATAGATATTTTATTCTCTTTGTTGATGATTACTCTAGAATGATGACAGTTATGTTTCTAAAAGATAAATCTAAAGCATTCAAGATGTTTAAATGGTATAAAGCTATGGTAGAAAAACAAAGTGGTAAGGATTTGAAATGTTTGAGATCAGATAGAGGAGGAGAATTTATATTAGATGAATTCACTAGTTTTTGTAATGAGCATGGTATAAAAAGACAGTTTTCTGCACCAAGAACACCACAACAAAATGGGATTGCTGAGAGAAGGAACAGATCAATAGTTGATTGTGCAAGAACACTGATGATAGAGAAAGGCATCACCCAAATCTTCTGGAGGGAAGCTGTCAGAACTACTGTCTACACAATTAACATAGTACAATTGAACAAGGACACAAAGAAGACACCTTATGAGCTATGGTATGGTAAAACACCCAATGTAAGTTACTTCAAGATCTTTGGTAGTCAACGTTATGTCTTAAAGGATGATATAAATGGAAAGCTTGATGCCAAAAGTGATGAAGGTATTTTTCTGGGGTATTCTACGAAAAGCAAAGCTTTTAAATGTCTTATCAAGGCCTCTAAAAAAATAGTTAAAAGTGCAAATGTAAAGATTGATGAATTTGCAGAAAAGAATGAGTTGGAAAGCACAAAAGAACCAGAGGACTACAACAAGTTTGTATATTTTGAAGAACCCGACACTCTTACTCAGCAACAGTGCTTAATCCCAGAACAACAAAATGTTGCAACCTACGGTCAGACTGTTGTTACCGACGATTGGGACAATAATCAAGATAATGTGGAAGGTAATGAAGAATAGAATGAAGATCAAAATAATGATCAAGATGATACACAAAGAGTTGTACCTATTCTTTCAAGATATGTAAGAAGAAACCATCAAGAGATCTAGATCATAGGAGATAAGAATGCTGGTACAAGAACAAGAAGTAAGTCTTTAAACTCAAATTGTTTAATTTGTGAATCGAGCCAAAATCTATCAATGTTGCACTAGATAATGAAGAATGGATAAGTACTGTGAATGATGAGATTCAGTAGATTGAGAAGAACAAAACATGGTCACTTGAGCCAAGACCAGATGACAAGAATGCCATCGGTACAAAATGGATATTCAAGAATAAGTTGAATGAGAATGGAGAAGTCACAAGGAACAAAGCAAGGCTACTATGTAAGGGGTGTGCACAAGAAGAAGGTATAGACTATGGAGAAAACTTTGCACCCATTGCTAGGCTAGAGGGAGTAAGAATAATACTTGCTTATGCTACATACAAAGGATTCAAAGTATATCAAATGGATGTCAAGTCAGCATTCCCAAATGGAATACTTGAAGAAGAGGTATACATTGAGCAACCAGAAGGGTTTGTAGATCCAGACAAGAGGAACATGGTATGTAGACTTTACAAAGCCTTGTATGGATTAAAACAAGCTCCTAGAGCCTGGTATGAATGACTTCATTCCGATCTAATAAGTATTGGATTCATAAGGACTAGTGAAAACAGTAATCTTTATTTAAAAGAAGATTCTGATGCTAACACTTTGATTGCTGAAATATTTTTTGATGACATCATATTTGGAGGCAATGATATGCTATGCAAATCATTTGATGATGAGATGAGTAAAGAATTTGAGATGTCTATGTTTGGAGAGATCAAGTTCTTTCTTGGTCTACAGATCATTCAACAAAGTGAAGGTAGTTTCATTACACAGTCCAAATACATCAAATAGGTCTTAAAAATATTCAAGATGGAAGATTCCAAACTAGTTGGAACACCGATGGCTACTAGATGTAAGATAAAAAAGGAAGACAAGACAACATAGGTAAATCATACTTTGTACAGATTAATGATTGGAAAACTCATGTATGTTGTACACACCAGACCAGATATCGCACATGCAGTAGAAATTGTTGCTAGATTTTTTGCTAACCCTAGGGAATCACATATGACTATTGTGAAAAGAATCCTAAGATATCTGAAGAATACTGAGGAATTTGGCTTATGGTATAGAAGAGAAGGCAAATTTGAACTTAAGGTGTTTACCGACGCTAATTGGGCTGGAAATCTTAATGACCGAAAGAGCACAATTGGAGGAGCATTCTTTATGGGTGACAGACTTGTCACATGGATTAGCAAGAAGGAAGGATGCATCTCTCAGTCTACTACAGAAGGAGAATATGTTGTTGTTTCTGCAAACTGCTCAAATATTACATGGATCAAACAGTTGCTGGAAGGTATGCATATGAAGATCTCAGAACTAGTGATTACCAATGCAATAAACATTTCCAAGAATCCAGTCATGCATTCCAAGACTAAACACATTGTAATCAAGTATCATTATTTAAGAGAACAAGTTCAAGAAAAAGAGGTGATACTTGAGTATGTGAAATCAAAAGAACAATTGGCTGATATCTTCACCAAGCCAGTGCCTAAGGATACATTTGAGTACTTGAGAAAGAGACTAGGGGTCAAACCCTTGTCTCCCAGTCAGTAAAATACTGAAGGCTACATCAGCCTATGTATTATCAGAATATCATTCATGTTGATATAAGCAAAAATATGAACTTTAAAGCTACATATATATATAGAAAGGTATATATCATAACCAAGCACCAGACATATTTTTGTATTGCTAATGGATAAAGGAAAACTGATAGATAGTTAAATCATTAATAGTAATTCATGGCATGCATCTTACAGGGACTTAATAATCTGAGATTTATTGATTGGTGGTTAAGTTTAAAGATAAGTTTTTGAAGCCACTAATTCACCCCCCCCCCCCCCCCCTCTCTCAGTTATTACTAACAGTATCAACCTTCATTCCAAGCTCCTTCATAACTTCTGAGGGCATAATGTTAACTGCTGCTCCTGAATCTATCATAAAATTCTCAAAAAAATTATTGTTAAGCATTAAAGTGAGATAAAAAGGATCAACTTGCATTACATTTTGAGAAATAGTAGTTCCTAAATAAACCACAAGTGGTTCTTCATTCATTGGTCTCTGATTAGATTCCTCCTTAAAAACATTACCACATTAGACAACACTTTTATAGTTTCATCTTTGTATTCAGATACTTTCATCATTTAAAATAAAGGAATAGAAATATTCACCTGAGACAAATCATTAGATATAAAAGAACTATTATTGGGGATAGGTTTACTGACCATTGGTTTCTCCTTTGGCTTTGTTAGTTTAGGTTCTTGATGAAGATCTACCTGTTGACTTGTTTTTGCAACATTATCTTTGATTCTTTGTATGTCAGGTTGGCTTACCTTCTTCTTTGGTGCTTTGATAGCTATTCCAGTAGGCTTTCCCTGATCAACATTTATTGTTCTATTCCTCAATTTGTAATTATTTCTTTCTTCCTCAAGTGTTGCAATGGTATATGCTTCTTTCTCCTCATTTGTTAACCTCTTGATAACTGGAAGCTCTCCTTGTTGTTTATCACAGTGATATATCCTATTCAGATCTTCATGGTGGACATAATCCTCATCAGAAGAACTGTAATCATCTCTTCCCCATATGAGTTCATATGATACATTTTTAACTGTGGGTTTTTGATCATCACTCTGATCTTCCTCTTCTTGCAATCTTTGGGCCACACCACAATTATCAGGAGAATGTGGTAGTGTGAAAGAATCACACCAAGGATAACTCTCCACCAAATGGTTGTTTATTTTCAACGGATCAGGTGTTTCTTTATTATAATACTACTTTTCAAGTTTTCCATCTTTCCAATTAGTATTATATGGCATATCTTGTAATCTAAGCCTGTCATTTTTAGGAAATGATGGCCTATCACTCCTACCTTTCTTTGCATTTAGATTCTTTAGCATATCCATAATTTATTTAATATCATCCTTCTTAGGGGCCTTTGGATTGTATAATTTAGTATCACCCCTTTTATCTATCCTCCCAGTAGCCTTTCTATTATTTTCAATGGTAGTGGCAAATTTGAAAGCTTGTTGTAATGTTGCAGGTCCTTATGATCTAATCTCATAATGTGCTTTTCTATCAAATGCACTTAGACAGAATTCAATTAGAAAATAATCAACAGGTCTTATATCTCTTTGTATTCTATTCAAAACTTTATTAAACCTTTTATTGAATTCTGCAATTGATTCATTAAAGTTCTTCTTAATGTTGGTTAATTCATGAGATGCAAAAGTTGTATCATTATGATCACCAAACTGTTCAATAAATTGATTTACAAAATTACACCAACTTGAGATGGATCCATCAAGAAACCCCCTATACCATTTAGTAGTATATTCAGTTAATGATTGGACAAACAACTTTATGAAAATATATTCATGGTTTCAATCTAGTTCTTCAGTAATATTTTTTAAATTTATGGTATGTTGTTCGACAGATTCAACTTCATTCCCTCAAAACTTTGGAATAGCATTCCTTAATTCTTTTGATATAGTATTCGGATATCCAACTATCCCACTGAAATCAAGTTGCCTATATCTTTCCACCACCATAGGAGCTCTTCTCCTCTGGATCATATTATGGTGATTCCCATTCTGACCTCTAAGATTTTGATGATTCATGCCTTGGTGATTTTGTCCATTGCTATAATTATTTCCCATATTTTTCTACCTTGGGTTACCTCGGTCATAGTTTTTTGCATTATTTGGTTGTCCCCAATAACCACTCCTTCCATTATTGTTATTGTTCTTCTCATATCTTCCTCTATTGTCTGGTTCAGATAATGGGTTTGTATAATCACTGTTGAAAATTGGTTCCCCATTTTTTCTATGAGGAGGATTGTATTTTGGTAACCCATTCCCTTTTGGTGTCACCTTTTCTCTTGATCTTTCTTCATCATCAGGTACTAAATCCAACTCACTTCTCTTTATTTCTAAATTCTCCAAGGCCTCATTAGGTAACCTTTTCAAAGCTTTCACCACTCTTGGATTCTTTTTACCATACTCAGTCAACTTACTTAATGTAGCATATAAAAACTGATCTTCTTCATCATATTCTTCTATCTCTTCTTCCATTTCTTGTACTAGATTCTTATTTTCAACATTTTCATAGCCAAAGGGGTTTCTATTATCCTCTAAATTGCTAAAATTTTCACAATAGCTTCCATCATTGAAACCAGTACTCTCCCTATCAGGAAACCTCTTATATCCTGTATACAACATATCTACGACCTGTTTCTTACTTCTTCTTAAACTTTTGTGGAAGTCTATTTCAATTTTATCTTGATGCAAGGATCTTCTACCCCACATGAATATTTAGCATAACAAAAATAATCTACCAAGGTATACTTACATCAAAATTATAGAGTTGCCACCTTCTTGTCAAAAGGAGAATACTGCTTGCTGGTCTTGTGGATTCTTCCTTCTAGTAGAATGCACCTTTAAACAAACAAGTAGTACTACTCTCTAATCTACAAAATCTAAAACTCTAATAATTCCAAAATACTTATTGTGAATAAGTCCCCAATGGAGTCGCCAATCTGTTGGTGCTCAAATCAAAAGATTGGATTTCCTATGAACTTGTCGATCTAATGCTTGGAAACCCAATTGATTTGTCCAACTAACAAGTCACAACCAAGGCAAGGTTGGAACTTCTACAATTTTGGCTCTGCAGAACCAAGGCTGGTTGGCCTATACCTTAAACTTATCCTTCAAGTCTTGAGGCTTTTTATAGCAGATGAGAAACACTTCAAACTCCTTTCTCAAGTATGGAAAGGCACTTAAAATAAATCAAATAGTAATCAATACAACATAGTACTGTAAAAATTGAATGCTTTGCGAGATATGTAAGAACGCTTTATAAGAATGTATAAATAAATGGATGCTAAGATATCTCAACAACTCAAAATGATAAACCAAATGACTATATCCAATAATAAATTAGACCAGTGCCTATATCAACTTGGTAAGATAAAGTCAATCCAAATTCAATTTTATGTACAACTTTGAAAGACAGTATCAATACTATCAACTATTTGAATGCTTTGGACGCAGAGAAGATTAAGTATATTTATATCTTTGTTATTTCAAATAAATTTAACTCCTATGGTTGGGAGACCAGTTGACCAAGAAGCCAAAAACATTAAGTTCTCACAAACTCCTTGATGTTCAAACAATTATATAAGACATATAATATCTCTACACTAGCATATCTAAAATAGGAATTGAAATTCCTTAAATAATTGCAAAGGACTAACTGAAATGGATTGAAGACTTTTACCACAAGTGATACAGAAACACTTATCTTTTATTGATTTTGAGAAAATAGTACATTTGAGTCCATGTTGGAGTTGTGATCAAAACTAGAAAAATAATGTATATCTGTGTGTAGCCCCTTTCACATGGGCTTGGAATCCTTATTTATATGTAGTTCAAAGGATGCATACAAGCTTCAGATCGATGTGTCTCTTGATAACTAAAACCTAATCCTAAGATCAGCAAGTGAACATTACTTACAATAAAGGAATGATTAATCCTCCTTGTTAAGAATATTTTTTCAACCAGCCAAGTAGGTTTCAACCATAAGTGCTTAATAAATTCTTGATGATTTAGTCTTCAAATTATCATATAATGATATCATAGTACTTTGACCAAATGTATCCATCAAGTATCTCTATTTCTGATAATGGGTATCATCTTTGGCATGTCGAATAGCTTTATCATTTTGAACAGGCATGTCGACATTGTCTACCATCTTCTATTATCATATATCTTTGTAATAATTCCTCACCATGTGTATGGATGTCTTTATCTTCCTTAGTATCTCAGGATGACCACACTACTTTATCATCAAACAGTTCCATAATCGCCACCCTCAAAACCCTGCATGGAGATGTCAAAAATGTATCAAACGATAATCAAAACCCCTAAGATAGATTACAAATAATATTAAAAAATATAAAAAATGACAAAAGGCCACTTGGGCACTCTATCTTTTTACTATCAAGCACATGTGTCAAGATCGTGTAATTCCTTAAAGAGTAAAATTCATGCATCTCTGCTTTAAGGCATTATGTCTGTCATTGATGCTTTATGTAATTTAACAGATGATCATATTGCCTAGACCACCGTGGGCCCAAGACACTTGTCATTCAGGCGTAATGCCTTAATGGTTAGATGTTGATCACTTTTGCTTCAAGGCATTACATTTTCCGTCTGATCAATTTGAACTTGATTGGTCTTTAATAGTATTCTTTTTTCTTTATCGCTGAGATTCTAGTGGGTCTGGGACATGAGTCACTCTATCACACTCTCGCACTAGATAAAAATACTTGCTTCTTTTCATTTTGATTAAGTGATAATCATAGATTAAATCTGAATTTCATTGTTCGATCTTCTTCATTGTCCTCTTTAGTCATGCATTTGCACCACTTTATCTTCTTATGTTTGAGCCTACATGAGTGAGTGACAACTAAATTTGTTTCTTGGATTTTCACTTGGTCGCACACTCGTAGCCCTTAAATTTTTAATCTCTAAGCCTTAGCAAGTGAGCGATGGTATGAAAAATTCTATAATCGCACACTTGTGCAACAGAAATGTGTAACTGCTAACCGTTAGCGAGTGAGTGATGAAACACAATCTTCTTGATCGCACACTCACAGATTAAAAACATTATGTGAATAGACCATCATGAGTGAGCGACGTTGGGATTAATGGGAAGTATGTACTGAGAGGGGAGGGGTGATTCAGTACCCCTAAAAATTTTGTATCCCTTTTATCAATTAACCTTTGTAATAAATTGTATATCCATTCAATCTGATTTAAACTATCTTGATGTGAGTTATATCAATTTATAACAATAAAGTACATGTGAATCATTCATATAAAAATTTATGAAAGTAATTGACACATAACACAAGAGATGATATTGCAAAAAACTCCTGTTAGGAAGTAAAAACTATGGTGGGGATGGCACCCACAAAACTTCACTATCTGCAAATTGGAAGGGGTTGGTTAAGGCTTACAATTTGATCACTTCTAATGATCTACCTTGTTAAGAGTATCGGTGAGACCTGTTAAATTCTACTCTGTTAAGAGCTTTAGCAACACTATTGAGTGTGCACTCAGTTAAGAGATTTGATGTTGGACTATTAAATCCACCTTCCTTGAAACGATTTTTACACTTTGCTCCACTTGTTAGAATGATAGAAAATTATAAATTGACCTGGTAAATGCATTCTCCTATTGCTGATACAAACCCAATTTATTTTACATGAAAAATATTATCACCTAATTATGATTGATTAATACCTCTGATTATCGGTTCCCTCTACTCTTGGTTCTGCTAACCAAATCCTCCTTTTGTTGTTCTTGTTCTTGAAACTCTCAATTCAATCCATAGAAGTTCTCATTATGTTATCCTCTCTCTTTTCTCTTCTCACATCCATCTATAATGAATTATTACATCATCTATTTATAGATGGATTGACTTCATTGAGTTTTGATAAAAACAATGTTAACTCTAAGATCAGGTTTGCAACTTATACCTAGATCTCCTAGTCTATGTGTTTTAAATTAGTTAGAATGATTAAAGCACTTACATTCATGTATCTTGTCCCTAAATAAATGGATTTAAAATAATTAAATATCCTATAACTATAATACACTTTCTTTATCTGACATGGAAGTCAGATCCACTTTTACCAGGTTGTAACTGACTTTCAGTTGTCTGTCAATCATGCTTGACTGTCCTTCGGTTTTGTTCTGTCAGTTGCTCTATAATTGTCTTGTCAGTCTTGCACTGTAACTTTCATATCTATTTCCTCTGTTGAGTTCCACTTTATATTTCTATCTTTTCAATTTTTGTTTACACACTAACTTGTGTCGCCGGTTCTCTTTGCACTTTGTCATCTTCGGTGATCTCTTAGTATCTGATCTTTGGTTTGCTCATGTCTTGTCTTTTGGTGTATGCTTACTGAAAGTGTTGTTTTCATACTAATGTCAAATTAATGTCATTAATCTCTCCCTTTGACATTAGTATCAAAAAATGATATGTACAAAATACTTACAAAATGCTAAGTATATACATCATATATAATCCTTAGTCATTTAATGACTCCCCCTATGTATATGCCAGTATATCTGTACATATGATATCTTTTCCTTCTCCATATCATTTTTTATTTATAACTATACCATAGACATATCATATTTACCATTTGCCCATCTGAATGAATGATTGTACATATCATCATTTTCCCCCATTTTTGATATTAAGGGCAAAGGTCTTTACCTTTAGAGCTTATCAAAAATATGGGAATGTGAAGACTTCATGTCTTCCATCATTTTCTCCCATTGTTATTTGAGGTTCTCTTGAGCCATGTTCTTGAGTGTGATCTTTGAGTGCATATCATAGATGTTGTCTGCTATAGACATCTCAAGAGTTTCTATCAGTTGCCTTGCTGAAGTGATATGTTGTTGGAGTAGTGTAAGGTTTGGCAAAAGCTGAGCTTGGAGCTTGGTTACTTCTTCCCTAAAATGTGTCTCTACCTCCCATATCTCTTTCCTTAACCATTTAATCTCTATGATTTTCTCATAATGCAGCTTGACTGCATTTTCTCCATTGGTGGTTAAGATTTGTGCACTATTTTCTAGATCAGTATCCAGCTTTGCAATGTTTTCACTATTTTCCTTAGTGAACTTTTCTATTGTGCTCAATTTTTGTATTAAGGTTATAGCTTTAGATATGATTTGGTCTAACTTAGTTATAAATTCTGATAGCTTTACCTTATTTATTGTCACTTCTTGTCTAATTTTTTCAATGAGCTTATGTTGGTACTTCATCTTGGCTCTCTCCTCAATTGTCTTCTTAGCATCAATGTTTTGAGTTTTGATTGCATCGGTGAGGGTAGATAATTTATCAAGTATTGGCTTGCTTTGATCAATATCAACATAGGGCACCATTTGATGTAATATGTCTCATGTTGTCTCCAGTACCATGGAGTCCCTATGTTGTTTCTTTAGCTTCTCTTGCAATGCCTTCCTTTGGCATATCTTTCCATATTCCTGTAATGCTTCAAAGTCAAGTGTAGAGGGGTCACACTTCAGTATTTCTATGAGTTCATCCAGGGTCACCTCTAACTTTTTCTTCTATTATTTCTTCTTCTTCTTTTGTGACTCAGTAGAATGTAAAACCATTGCCAATTTCTTGGCCTTTTCTGTTGTGCTTGATGAAGTGACTTGTTATGCTTCTTTCTGCTGCTTGGCATCGGTTTCAGCTCATCGTGTATCTGCAGATGTCTCCACATTCACCTTAACATTGTCTATAGTACTCTTGTTGGTTTCCTCAGGAGTACCATCTTTAGGGTTGTCTCCTTCATCAGTGTCCTTTTATTCATCAATCTTGGTTTCTACATTTCATTCTTGAGTATCTGCATCCTTTTCCTTATCTCCTTCAGTAACCTTATTAGTGTCAGTTACATCTTGAGTATCTCTAATGTATTGCTGACCATCGGTATTATCCTTGTTTTCCTCTTCCCCTGCATCCTTGGGAGTATCCTTCTCTGTTGATTTCCTTGTTTCTTGCAGGATATTTATAGCTTGGATCAATATAGGCATGTTGCCTAGAATATTCACTTGTGCAGTATCAACAATTGTGTCATGTTCATCAGTTTTATCCTTTACAATAGTGACATCTTCATCCTTATTTATTTCCTCTACTGGGTCATCGGTAATGTCAATGACATTATTATCCACAATGTTATCATTTGTGTTATTTGGCCATGATTCATCTACAACATCTACAGTCTTGTTGTCGGTTATATCATCTTCTTCTTTATCTAACTCAATAGATGTGTCATCTTGAGTTGCCTTGTCAACATCTTGTTGTTGAGGGTCTTTTTCGGGGCTTACCTCCTCAGTAGGTCTATTTATTATCTTGTACCATTTCTTATGGTTGTCCTACTCAAGCTCTATAAGCTTCCCTTCAAGGATTTTGTATGCTCTCAGCTTCGGTGAGAACTCCTTTTTGTACTTCTCCATCATCTAATCAATTTCAACCTTCTTTGATTCATGTGGCATGAGAGAAACAAGTACTCTCTCTCTAATTTCTTCCTCATTCTTCAATGAAAATGTCCAATGGGAGTATAATCTATCCAAGAGTTCCCTTAGTACATAATTGCCTTCAAATTGTATTGGTATATATTTGAATTTGTACATTTTAGCTATCATGGCATCCTCAATTTTATTCTGATCTTTTGGATTTAGTTTCGACCATATTCTAATGTTTGGATCTGTAATAGATCCAGAATTTGCAATATAAACACAAATGTCATCAATAGTTTCAGGTTATTTTACCTTGACATTCTCTGCCTCTATGGCTTCATCCTACTCAGTGTCCTCTATATCCTCTTGGGTTCTTATGAATTTCCTTCCTTTCTTGTTTTTTCCTCTTTTCGGTGTGGCAGCTTTCCTCTTGTAAGTCCTGACCTTTCCTTTCTTCAATGGTGAAGGAGTAGAATCATTTGATGTTTGGCTTCTTGTCCTAGAAGTAGCTATTTTTCTTGGCTTCTTAAATGGTGGAGGAGGTGGTGAATCTGACTCTGTTTCTTTGGAGTCATCATTTTCTTCATCTTTACCGATAGATAACTGTTCTTTGTTTTCCTCCTCTTGTTCAACTTCTTCATCTTGCTCAATTTCTTCCTCGGTTGTTGATAGAATCTTCTTGAGATTCTTTACCATCTTTTCCTTCTTCTTGACTATCTTTTTAACAACTAGGACAGATTTGATTCTTGTCTTGGCCTCTTTATATGTTTTGAATTTTGGTTGTTTCTTGTCCAATGGTTCATTAATCAAGGCATCAATTGCCCTAGTTGCAAGATCAATGTTTATCTCATACTCTAATGGTTCTAACCATGTTTTCCTTGGTACAGTAGGTTTGATATATGTACGGTCTGTATCAACCATGAAGCATACTCATCCTTATATTGTTCAATGAGTTTCTCGGGGATTCTTACCCTCTTTTTCATTCGGTCTTTGAATACATTAAAGTATTCATCCATGACTATCTCAAAGTTATCTCCCAATGTAGCTATGTGCTCACTAATTTTCATGGTGACCAGTTTGGTGTTGTCCCATTTAACATCTCTAACTAACGAGAATGTTTCTTGAAAATAAAAGAAGATACACATTATTAGTGAGCCAAACTTACAAGTGTTTGACTTTGCATTCCTGATAGTCTTTAGATTGTCCTTCAACTAATTCAGGAGTAGTTTAGATAGGTTTATTTGTGTTCCCTTCTTTACAATTTTGAATGTTGTGTCCACTACACCTGATGCTATGTTGTTCAATCTGCTTTCCTGGAAGAATTTATAGCCCAGAACACATGCACCGAACTTGATTTCATCATTGGTTATTGTTGTAACTTTTAGTCCTCTGCCATCCCATTTGGCTCCAGTCATTTTCTTGATCTCGGCCTTCATTGGATGCTTTATTACCTTGACTTTATCAGTTATGGGGTAACTGGTGATAGCATGAATGACATCTTGGTTTATTACCTTTGGTTCATCAAGCCATATCTTGTTGTTATGCAGTTGGCTTAGCACTAACTGAATCCATTCAGTTTTGAAGACCTTCAGAAACATTAGGGCATTGGTGAGCCCTTTCACTTCAATATGCTTATGTTCTTCCTTAAGTGTTTCATTGTCGTTGCATAGCTTCTTGTAAGCTTCTTCAACCTCTGATGTTCCAATCTCTGAAATCTTGCAGTGTATGAATGATCGAACATCTTCAACGAGTAAAACCCTAGCTAGGATGTGTGAAAATGATCCAGTGTCATTGGGTTGTGAGACAACCTCAAGATGGATCTTATAGTTAGGTTCCTCACATGTCGTGTTCTTGATGATCTTGAACTCATCTTTCTTTGCATTCTTGGATTTTATGATTCATGAAGTTGAGGCCATTTTTAAATATTTAGGGCTTTTGTGTATTGTGTAAAAATAGAGTTGTCAGTTCTTTGGAACTTACTATTTATTGTAGCAAAGATTCATGATCTTCTTAGGAGTGTTGTTTGTTGAGTTGTGAATGCTCTGTAGCTTAGTTTCTCTTTGCTTGAAAATTGCCTTTGGTCGCTTTGCTCTGGGTGTCATAAAAAATGAGTCATCATTGCCCTATTTATAGGTGTTGCCCTAAAATGCATGCCATAAATGCTTACCAACTTCTTGGTGAATGAAGACTGAGTTCGTCAGTGAAGACATTATTTCCTTCGGTGACACTTAAAATGTTTTGGAGCAGTCACTGTTCACTTTGCTTTTACCGACAGGTTTCAGTATCATTGACAACTTGTTCATTTGCTTATTTACTGATGAGGCTCATTTTATACTTAGCAACTTTGATTTCAACTGACGCTTCTCGGTAAGTGTTGGAAATCTTAGCTTTGAGTGTATACCGATGGGTTTCGGTATATATGCCTAAAAGCATAGTTATCACATATTTTAACAAGTAATACCATGATACATCTTTCTTATGCTAATTTGGCATTATAACAACATACTATGGAACTTATGTAAAAATAATAACTTGGGTAATGAAGTTCCATACTTACTTGTTCTACTTAAGTGGGGGTGGTGATATCACCGGATCCATTGGATGGGGTGTCATCATTTGCATTGCTCGGTATAGCTTCATCATTGCTTGAATATTTTCTCCACATTTTGTCTCTTGCCCTTTGGATATCTTCAATGGTGTTTCCATTGGGAAATATTCTTGTCTCTGTCATTCGGTATCTGTAGTCTTTCTTGAGATGACCAACTTTATGACAGTGTAAGCATGCCATTCCGGGGTTAGTCCAGCCTCTAGAATTTTTAGTCCACTGTCTCATACAATTTTCAGCAATGTGACCATATCTTCCACATGTTGTACAATTTTTCCAAGTATTTTAGTCCCATACATACTGATTACCAACTCTCTTAGGTTGATAGGGAGTTTCTTGACCTTTAGGCTTCCATGCTTGCCTTTTGTTTTTCCAGCATTCAATATTTGTGTGCCCATTCATTTTGCATGTAGGAAAATATTTGTCCATGTAGGTTTCCTTCTTTGGTTATTTCATCTCAGACTTACATTCATATGCTTTATGTCCTTTCTTGTTACATTTATAACAAAATCCTATGAATGAAGATGTAGATTTAGGAATACCTTTCATTTTTCCTCTACATACATTTTATGTATGGCCTTTCTTACCACAGTGATTGCATGTAAGCTTTCTTGGTCTTGGATTTTCATAGACATTCTTTGGATTAGATTGATTTTATTATTCTCCATTCTTGGTAAAACCTAGGCCATTATTATTGTTGACTCTTTGTTGTCCTTCAAGAAAATCATCCATTCTTTTATTGCTTTCTTTAGCCTTTTTGATAATTTCATTATGTTGTTACTGAATTCTTATTTCATGTTTCAATTTTTCATTCTCATCCCTCAGTTCACTGATAGCTTCTATTCTTTCAATGAGTTCAACATTTAATATTTTTTCTTCTTGACTCTTAAGAATAATCTGATTTGTAATCTCATGGTGATGCTCTGTAAGTCTTTGTATTTCAGACTCTTTTTCTTGTAGCTTTTCTGTGATCTTTCTTCTATCATCAATAGCTAGTGTTATTTATTACTCAGCTTGCCTAGCATTTTTCATGACATTAATCATCCTTACCATCTGTGTCTCTTGATTGATTTGTAGAGATTTAACTTGTCCAGCCAGATGTAGATTGATTTTAGTTAGGCTTGTAATGCTTTCTTTTGATGTATCTGATGCTTTGCTTGTAGTTGATCCTGAAGACTCAAACAAATCCGGTATCTCTTCCTCATGATAATTTGTCTCATTATAGAGAGATGCCATATTCTTTCTTTCATCTAGCAGTTGTCTCATGTTGATTCTAGCTTATTTATACTATTCAAAGAACATCTAAATTTCAAGATTTGTATTCTCAATATTTTTATCAAGTTTGTACTTATCCATTGTATGATTTTTTATCTTAAGCCTTTAAGCTTTCCAAGAAGAGACTTAGCTCTGATACCAATTTTTGGGATTAATGGGAAGTATGTACTGAGAGGGGAGGGATGAATCAGTACCTCTAAAACTTTTGTATCCCTTTTATCAATTAACCTTTGTAATCAATTGTATATCCATTCAATCTAATTTAAACTATCTTGATCTGAGTTATATCAATTTATAACATTAACATACATGTGAATCATTCATAGAAACATTCATGAAAGTAATTGACACATAACACAAGTTATGAAATCACAAAAAAATCCTATTAGGAAGTAAAAATTGTGGTGGGGATGGCACCCACAAAACTTCACTATCTGCAGATTGGAAGGGGCCGATTGAGGCTTACAATTTGATCACTTCTGATGATCTACCTTTTTAAGAGTGTCAGTGGAGACCTGTTAAAGTCTACTATGTTAAGAGCTTTAGCAACACTATTGAGTGTGCACTCGATTAAGAGATTTGATGTTGGACTGTTAAATCCACCTTCCTTGAAAGGATTTTTACACTTTGCTCCACTTGTTAGAATGATAGAAAATTACAAATTGACCTTGTAAATGCAATGTTATATTGCTGATATAGATCCAATTTAGTTTACATGAAAAATATTATCACCTAATTGTGATTGATTAATACCTCTGATTATCGGTTCCCTCTGTTCTTGGTTCTACTAACCAAATCCTCCTTTTTTTTGTTCTTGTTCTTGAAACTCTCAATTCAATCCATACATGTGCTCATTATGTTCTCCTCTCACTTTTCTCTTCTCACATCCATCTATAATGAATGATTGCATCATCTATTTATAGGTGGATTGAATTCATCGAGTTTTGATAAAAATAATGTTAACTCTAAGATCAGGTTTACAACTTATACCTAGATCTCCTATTATATGTGTTTTAAATCAGTTAGACTGATTAAAACACTTACATTCATGTATCTTGTCCCTAAATAAATGGTTGTAAAACAATTAAATATCATATGACTAGAATACACTTGCTTTATTTGATGTGGAAGTTAGATCTACTTTTTACGGGTTGTAACTGACTTTCGGTTATGTCTGTCAGTCATGCTTGACTGTCCTTCGGTTTTGTTATGTCTATTGCTCTGTAACTGTCTTTTCAGTCTTGCACTGTAACTTGCATATCAGGTTCCTCTATTGGGTTCCACTTTATCTTTCTATCTTTTCAATTTTGGTTTACACATTAACTTGTGTCATCCATTCTCTTTGCACTTTGTCATCTTCGGTGATCTCTTAGTATCTGATCTTTGGTTTTCTCATTCCTGTCTTTTGGTGTATGCTTACCGAAAGTGTTGTTTACATACTAATGGAAAATTAATGTCATCAAGCGATTAACATAAAATTTCCTTAACTCACACACTCATGGATTGAAAAGCTTGAAGTGAAATAGCATGACGAGTGAAAGCCGACCATAGATGAAATCAGATTTCAACCATATATTTTCATTATTTTGTTGCTTAGACTTCAGCGGGTCTAGGACACACGTCATCATGTCACGCTCTCACAAGGAATAAAGATCTTGTATCTTTTTGTAACGATTTAGAACCAACTGTTAGATGTAACCTGATCTGCATGATGACTACTATTCTTTGACCTCATCAAGTGGGATCTCATTTGATACATGGCAACATGTCACGATCTCGCAAGGAATAAAGATCTTGTATCATTTTGTAATGAGTCAGTGCCAACTGTTGATCAAATATGATTTTTAACTATAGATATGCATTCTTCACCATTTGGATTTTAGTGGGACTAGAGCACATGGCAATCCAGTGTGATGCCTTAGTGGATAGATAACGTGCATCATTTGTTTAAGAAAACACACCGACCATCAGATGGATATTTACTTGCTCTATGTTTAAGTAACTTTGACCTCAGTCAAGCGAGATCTAAACAGACACATGTCGGCATCGTACAATGCCTTAATGAGTAAAGGTCTTTCATCTCTCAATCAAGGGAATATGCTAACAGTCAATCTACACTGAAGTTTAACCGTCAGACAAATCTGCGTAAAATTATAAAATAAATAAAAAGACCGCGAAAAGACAAGCAACAACTATATTTATGAATTTAAATATGAATATGCAGGCCAAAAAATATAAGAATAATATGATATATGAAATATAAATAGACATAAGAGATAATTAAAAGCATATATGAAAATGTTGAAAATGAAAGCATAAACACAATAATGAATACAAAGGATACTTCCCTGAACCATTTTCATGTGCAAATTTGATCTGTAAATTTGGGTTCCACCACATGCAACATTGGAACCCTAACTTTGATGCAACAAAGTTATTACCATAAGAAAAACTAATATGGATTAATTTTTATAATCTACCAATGGATTATTAGGTTGGAGAATGTATTGAAAATATTAGAAGAACACCTGGCACTTTATTGGACATCCATTTGTACCTTGGGCCAAAAATAGTTTCTCTTCACTAATTCTAGGGTCTTGTCAAGACCAAAGTGTCCTTCCATTTCTCCATAGTGTTTTTCTCTTATTATATTCACCCTCAAGGAGTATTTGGGGATACACAATTTCCCCCCTTTAAAAATCAAACCAGTATGTGTCAGAAATTCAGAGAACTTAATGTGTTATCTCTCACCAAATGATGTGCATACCTGATATAACTCACTAAATTCTTCATCATCTTGGTACATGTTCTTCAAGGATTCAACCTATACACTCTCCAACTTTATTTGTGTCACTGTTAATACCCTTCTACTCAGGGCATAAGCTACCTTGTTCTTTACTCATTTCTTATGTTTTAGAGAAAATTTATAGGACTGCAATGTCTCAAACCACTTCATATGCATGTGGTTAAGTTTTTCCTTATTGTTTATAAAACTTAGGGCCTTATTGTCAATAAACACAATGAATTCTTTTATCATCAAATAATCCCTCCACTTCTTTAAAGACTGGACTAGAGCATACATTTCCAAATCATATGAGGAATATTTTCTTTTTGCTTCATTTAATTTCTCACTAAAAAATGCTATGGGCTTACCTTCCTAACTGAGCATAGCTCTTATAGCCATGTGACTTTCATCACACTCCACTTGGAAAATCTTGTGTAATTCTGGTAGAGAAAGGACTAGTTGTTGAGCCACCTTCTTCTTCAAAGTCTCAAAAGATTCATCAGCTTCATTAGTCCAAAAAAATTACACTTCTTCCCTTCTTTTATGGTTTCGGGAATTGGAGCACAAATATGACTAAATTATTTTATAAATTTCCTATAAAATGTGGACAACCCATGAAAACTTCTGACATATCCCATTGTCTTAGGGGTAGGCCAAGAAAGTATAGCACTTACCTTCTCCTGGTCCATTTTCAACTCACCATATGAGATTAAAAAACCCAAGTAGATTATCTCCTCTTACATGAACATACGTTTCTCAATGTTTATCATTAACTCCTCTTCATGTAGCCTCTTTAGGACCATGTCCAAGTGTTTTAGGTGCTCCTTCTTTGATCTTTTGAAGATTAGTATATCATCCAGATAAACAATCACAAATTTTCCTATAAACTCCCTCAAGACTTCATTCATGAGCCTCATGAATGTACTAGGGGCATTGGACAGGCCAAACGGCATGACTTTCCACTCATATAAGCCCTTATTTGTTTTAAAGGTCATATTACACTCATCCCCTGGCCTTATCATAATCTGATGATATCCACTTTTTAGATCAATTTTAAAAAAGTACTTAGCACCCCCAAAACAGTCAAGCGAATCTTCTATTCATGGAATGGAAAAATGATACCTAATTGTTATTTTGTTGATGGCTCTTGAATCTATACAAAGCCTCCAAGTGCCCTCCTTCTTAGGTGAAAGGACTATAGGTACTGCACAAGGTCTTAAACTTTTTCCAATGAGTCTTTTTTTGGTAACTCCTCAATCTATCTGGCCATCTCTTCATTTTGTTGGTGTGTAAGGTTGTATGCTACCTTATTAGGAAGTGTAGACCCAAGGATGAATTAAATACAATGATTTATGTCTCTAACAGGAAGTAGAGACCTTGGCATTCCATCTAAAATGATACCCTTATAGTGGTCCAATAATTGTTGTACTACGGGATCAACTAACCTTTCTCTCCTTAGTTTGTCATTTCCTTCTTTAGCCATTGTCATGGATCTCGAGACATTGATTAGTTCATAACACACTTCTTCTTCAGCAATCTCCTTCATGAATTCCTTTCCTTCCATCACTATCACTTTGGCTTCCTTTACTTTGGGTTCCACTTCATCTTGCATCCATTTTAGCCACATCAAATAATATTCTATCTTTATAGGACCCTATTTGAAATCCCACCCAAGCCTTCTCTTCTAAAATTGTTTTCTGACCTTGGGTTAGCCAAGAGACCTTAAAGGGTGAAGGGTGAGAAATTCTTTTCATTTTAAGCTTTTCTACCCTTTAAAAAGATACAAAATTCTCAATAGATCTAGAGTCAATCAAAACTTTACAAATATTATCTCTTGATTTGCAGGTTGTCTTGAAGATTGACTTCCTTTTTGCAGGTTCTTTGACTAGTACCTTAATGGTAGTTACTACCCTTCTAATCATCAGAGCCTCTCCTCTCTCAGGGTAGCCATATACATTAGGAGAATTCAAACTTTGGTATGGTGAAATTCTTTGAAAGTCTGATTCTTGAACCAAATTTGTCCTCTTCTCTCCCATTGAACTTGTAATTTCCTTCTCTAGACATCTATTTTACATGTGTCCTTCTTTGTTACAATTTAAGCATATGATAGGTCCTCTCCCTTATTTTCTTCCTCTAAATTTTGGTCTCCTTCCTCTGAAAGTACCCCTATTGTTGAAACCAATTTTATTACCTTCACCTCTGTGTTGATCCTGATTTGAGTCTCCTTAGGAACCAAATCCATTCCCTCTTCCTCTAAAGGGACTACTTCTTATTTGGTGTTTGTCTCTTCCTCTTCCATTCTGATCTTGTCTCCTTTTGAACTTCTCTTCAACCTTAGAAGCCAATTGATGGCACTCCTACACTGTCCCAGGGGTAAGAAAATTCAATTCTTCTTGAATGGAGAATTTCAAACCATTCATGTATCTAGATAAATTTTCTCCCTCTATCTCCTTTGTCTTGGACTTCATACATAATTTCATGAACTCCTCAGTGTATGTGTTCACATCCATGTCCTTCTGCCTAAGATTATGTCTTCTTCTATGCAGTTGTACCTCATAATCTTCAAGCACATATGACTCTTTCACAAAACTTACCATCCTCTTCCAAGTAGACACTATAATTTCCCATCCTTCTCTCTTTCATCTTGAATAAAACTCCACCATGTCTGTTGGTACTCAAAAATACAACAGGGTTTTTGAGTACCTTGTTCAAATTTTTGCATTCTGACCCTTTACGAGTGCATTTTGAGCCTTTTTGCCCTGATAAAATTCTGAAGTTTTTCATGCATGTCAGGTGTTTAGCACTCTTATTTACGCATATGAAGACATCCTGGGTCATCATTTTCAAGTTTTGAGTCAGTTAGTGATGTCTTGTTTTGAGCACTTGCCTATTCTGCATTTGTTGATTTAGGTGTCATTTTGTTGTGACTGGCCCAGTTTGCATCCAAATAACTTTCATCCTTTTTTGTTTCATAGGTCACCACTTTGATAATGTTTTAAATGTATATCATTGAGATTATATTTTGAAACCCAAGCTATTTCAGATCCATTTGATAGGATTCCGGATTCCCTAAAGTTAGTCCTATAGAATTGTCTAGTTTCTCAGTTATGCTTAGATTTCTGAAGTGTACTTTGAGGTCTTCCAAGTTGTACCTGGTTGAATGCCCTGCATAATTGAGTTTTCCCCTATATTGAAAACATGAAAGTGTACCTATTTGAAGGGTTTCATACTCATACCAATCCAATTTTCCACTTTGCCAACTTGATTCCAAATCAGAATTCTACATATTTACTAAGTTTTAAATTCAGAAAGTTGTAAGATGTTGACTTTGCAGACTTGTACCCATTGATCAATTCACTTTCAGTGAAATTTATTTGAAGATTCATGTTCCATGTGTGAAGGTGAATCAATTTCCATAGGTTTAGATTCTGAAGTTTCTTCTTGATGACTTTATGAATTCAATATCAGAGACAGTTTGTGCAGTTTGCAGTGCAAAACAGAATTAAAGTAAACAGAATCGTTACTTCCTCAGAGTGATAACTTTTTGTCTAAAAGTTGTTTTCAAGAGACAATTGTGGAATCATTCTCATGGAATGTAAATGTACTACCTTACCCAGTTGTGAGGTCTTAGATCTTGTCTTGGTAACCTTGCAATGGCCAATCCGAGTGAGATTTATGTTGTTTCAGCATTTGCACTTACAATTGTTTGCTGAAATTGCCAAAATCTGATCAGTTGCACCTTGTACCTGAGGTTGAATCTGGAAAAACCATTTTTCATGAATAATCAGTGTGGATGAATGAATCACTTTTCCAAGTTACATCTCTTCAGGAGTTAATCCAGTATCTTCTTGATTGGCATTTATGGCAAGGTTTGTGTGAATTTGATTACTTCAAGTCATAGATTGAATGAACAAGCCCACTTTGAGTATTATTATATTTTTGCCCTGATCTTTTCAACCAATTTTAGTGGATGATCTATGATCAAATTTTGGAGATGAGAGGGTTTTCCAGTTCCCATGGTTGCAAAGTGTTATTCAGTCAATTTTCAAATTCGGTCTTAGAGGCCATATGCCATTAATATGATCAGTTCGCATAAATGAGAAAAGTCGTTATAAAGAAAGAAATTTCAATACCTTTTGATCAAATTGCATAGTGGTTTATACTTGGAATATGGAAACATCTCTAAGGCACATGAAATTTCTGACAGTGGACAAAAGAGCAGCGCGAATTCAAGCAATGAATTAATGCAAAGAGGAGGTCCCACACTTGGATGATTGAAAACATCTAAAAGTTTTAAAAAATACACTTGGAAAGTATATTATCAATCCCAGAGATCTGCGCTGATAAGCATGTGGGGAGTTAATACTTCCGAACTTCAAACAAATGCTATTGGCAGGGAGATTGAAGACCCCACACGTGACAATGAGGAAGTTTTAAAAAAAATAATTTCAAACAGAAAAAGAAGATTCAGCACTAAGTAACCAAGGAAATCCAATGCCAAAAGACCAAAGACTAGTACATTAATTATTTTCCAAATCTTTACAATGTGGAAGCAAGAGCAAAGACATGTTAACTTGTCAACTGCCAATGCAAAATGCAAGAGCACAGCCAGTCATTGTTTTGGTCGTATCTCAAAAAATACAAACTGGGTTGGGCTGATTTTTTGATATGATTGAGATGACCACTCCTAAAATCTACAGTAAAAAGTTTAGACAAATCCAAGTTGAAACACGAAAGTTATGGCTCTTCGAGTATTGGAAAAAATAACAAAGTTTCAAAAGTTTGCAAAAGACATTTATCCCACATGCAAGGGGTTTCAGTTTTTGTTGATGTTTATATACTCCAGCGCATACTATGTAATTTAAATGAGAGGCCAAGAGGCTCCTTGGTGGACCCTTTTCTGAAGGAGTTAATATGTGCGGTGGGCCCATTATTTTAAGACAGTGCATAAAGAGCTTTAAAACATTCAGCAATTTAGTCCCACATTGCTCCTGGAAGGTAAATTCAAAATGTTTATAAGAAAAGTGCCAAACATATGAAATGTGAAGTAGAGATTGAGGCTATCCACTCATGTAGGTGATTAGTGCCTCAATTTATGTGCCCACAACTAAGGTAAAAAAAATTGCAGGCAGATGGCGACTAGCCCAAGTGATGACATGGCAGACAAAATAGTTAGTGGATGATGTGGCAAGTGACACATGGCACTCAGTCGCATAGTTTCTAGAAGTTTGAGAAGATAGCATGAAATTTTGGTTATTTAGTGACTAACTACCAGGCTAACCGGTCGCCAATTCTTGAGATCCTAGCAGTTAACTGCCAAAAATCCAGAGACTTGGAGACAACACAATTGCGAGGTCGGGAGATGCTAGAGATAACCGTCAATCGCCAGGTCGCTGAAAGAAAATGGTTAAGTGCCTAGCATCTAGATATTTTGAGACTAAGGAGGTGGTCTCCAAATCACTAGATCAGACCCAAGGTTAGCAAATTGATTCATAGATTTAGAGACTAGTGCATATTTCTGACCCAGGATTAAACCACAATTAAGCCCAGGTAATGTAGTCTCTAAGTCTCTAAATAAATCATGAGTTAAGCCCAGAATCAAGAGACTTGGAGATTAGTGTAGTCTCCAAGTCTCTAGATGAACCAGGATTAAAAGAAGAGTTTGCAAAACCAGTCAAAGACGGCCAATCAACATGTGACACATGTCAAAAATTGGTGAAATCTGGGAAAAAATGCAGAATTTCATAGACATAAAAGGCAAAAATGCACAGGAATTTATAAAGATAAAGTATTTTGAAACATTATAGTCTATGCAAGATATTTGAAGATAAATATAATCAGATTTTCATAATAAGATAGAATGCAAAGATTAAAATAATGTTAAAAGATTAGGGCAATATCTCTTTCTATAGTCTAGTGCAACATATATTTTATTTCAAAGACTTGAAAATCTACATTTTCGAAGAATTTTAAATAGGTAAATGAGATCATATCCGGAGGATTTTGAACAGAGATTGAAAATCTGAGATATTCGAGGCAAATGGAATCATATTTGAAAGATATTTCTCAGAATAAAATCAGATTTTCACAGAAGTATGAGACAAAATGTAAAATATTTTATTGCAAAGCTTGGGAAAGAAGTTTTCACAGAAGATTATCCTCAGAGTTTGAATTCATATTTGTGTGTAAATATGGTCAGATTTGGATAATATTTGTAGTGGATAAGATCATATTTTCTTGGAGAATGAAGTCAAAATTTGAAAAGACAAATCAGACTTTGAAAGGGCAAAGTGAAATTAGATTTTTGATGAGACAGTCACCGATGGAAATCAATTTTATCTTGGAGAAGGAAGGATAAGTAAAAGATTTGATTTGCAAGGAGGGATAGGTGTGAATCAGACTTGGATTTTAGGATTTCCTTTTGTTCTATATATCTCTTCTTTTCTCTATTTTTGGGGTTCCTGTGGCTTCTCGGCTTTGGAGAGGTTTTAAACTGTGTTCTTTCCCTCTGCCGAGAACTTTAGAGTAGGTTCTAGATGTTGAATATATTGCTACAAGAAGACTTCTTAATCTTGTCTAAGATTTTAAGCTTCTAGTCTCTGAATGTATTGAAGCAGGATCATATAAATAAAATACATTGCAGTTCCTATTTTATGCTATTGTTGTCTCTTTATATTCCTATTTATGCTCTTTTATGTTTGATTTGTAAGGCATTTTAAACATATCAGTTATAAGGTAACTGTCTAATTTATTGTGAGTTCCTTTCAAGGAGAGAACTAAGTTTTATGAACAATTTTAGACGGT
Source organism: Thuja plicata (assembly GCA_018584345.1). Lineage (NCBI taxonomy): Eukaryota > Viridiplantae > Streptophyta > Pinopsida > Cupressales > Cupressaceae > Thuja > Thuja plicata. The sequence continues at coordinate 476,418 of MU227019.1, forward strand.
TTAACAGTAGTGTGAGGATTTGATACAGTGGTGTGGGAATGATAAGATAGTCTATAAGGCATTCTATCTGAGCTGCATATAGTTTGTAAGGCATTCTATGGTATTTTCATTAATCTATTTCTATGGATTTACATCTTTCATTGACTCTTTGCCCAAGGGTAGGCACTGATCTATGGTTTGGTAAGAAGATTCTTCAACATCAAAATTGAAACAAAAAATCAAATACCTTTCTGTTACTAAGAACATATGAGCTGAAAGAATTGTATTAAGTAATACAATTTAGTCTATTGATTCCTTAAAGAGAGAATCAAAAGGTTAGCTTTCCTTTAGTTTAAACTCTAAAAAGAAGAAGGATGAAAATCCTTAGATCACTGTCATTTGCTATTCTTACAATCATAGTTTGCTTGGTTAAAGCTCTGTATCAAGCTAATTTCAATCATATGCAAATTAGTTTATAAGTTGATGCAATACAAGATACATAGGAAATTAGTGTCCACTGTTAAGGTTATTGAGAAACAGTAATCTTTCTAAAGGTAATACCTGGCTGAGTTTGTGGAGCTCGAAAAAGGAGGAGGATCTTATCCAATCCCCATCAATTAGCCTTTCTTTTGTATAAAATAGGATTTTGCATTCAAGTATACAAGTATACTATCATATTAAAGTTGTTCTGCAAGAAAAAGTGCTAACAAATTGGCGACTCCGGTGGGGAATTAATAAGATAGAAAGTTTAATACTTTGCAGATACATCCCAGAATTTGGTTGAAAAGAGAGTCACAAATACCAGTCTCAAGTTTTCCCATCCGAGTCACACTAACAAATTGGCGACTCTACTGGGGAAGTAAAAGGACAGCAAGTTTAAGATGCAAAATTCCTTACTTTGTTGAATCATCCCAGAGTCTGGTTGTAGAGTCATTGTTTTGAAAGAAATATTGCTCATTTTTTTGTAAAAGAGTCAAGTTTGTTTGGGCTATCATTGCAAAGTGTCTAAAGGTATAAGTTCTTCAAGAAATACCTATACAATCTCACATGTGGTGAGTGGCGACTCTGAGTTCTCTGATTTGCACCAGTGTGCATATTTGAAGAAATACTACCAAAAAAGAAGAGGTGGACTTGCAGTGAAGAGGTAGCAGATTTTTTGGGCTCTTATGACTAAGAGGATTTCATTAAAAAACTCTATATTGGAGGTGTATGTAAGTTTCTGATCTAAAGAAGGTCAGAGTGGGGTGAAGAGATCTCAATTGATTCAAATCTTTTCCTCTGTAAAGAGGTGGCAGCTCTACCAAGTTTTGAAAGTGATTTGGAGGTGACTTCAAATCCAATAAGTTTACAGTAGCTTCATCATACTCCAGGTACTTTTAATTTTCATTGGATAAATTATTTTGTTCCATGAAAGTCAGTTTTACATGTTTTCCCTATTAAGTGGTCAGCACTAAGTTAAGAGGGAAGAAAGAGGCAGTTTGTAATCATCCCGTCTGTTAAAATGTACACCTATATTGGGTTAGGTTGTGTAATGCTATAAATTTTGAAGGTATCCCTGGATACCCAAATCCTATTCCATCGGTAGTCAGAGATTGTTTGCCTAAATTTACTGGCCTGGGTGAGCAATCAGCTAAGGAACATATAAAAAAGTTTGCTTATTTAATAGATGATCATGACATCACACATGAGGATATACTAATGAACTTATTTGCATTATCTCTAGTAGATGATGCTAGGGATTGGTTTAAGGAATTACCTTATGGTTCAATAGGGTTTATGGCTGTATTAGAAGATTGTTTTGTTGAGAAATATGGTGATAGGGAGGACAGTGATTACCATGACATGTCTGAATCTGAAAACACTTTACCAAAACTTGAACTTGTTCGTGCAGAAGCAGAATTATTAAGACAAAAGCTTCAAGAAAGGGTTGTTAAAACATTGCAAGAAAATATGAGCAGAAATGAGGGTGAGTCCCAATATAATTTTTACATGGGGTTTTCTGATAAGATTAAGGAGTCTAATATCCATTTATGTCCTCAGGATTTTATTTGGACTGATTTGTTTGTGAAACTTTGTTTTCCTCATACACTTAATTTGTCAAGTTCTCAGAGGATGGAAATTATTCAGCATACTATGAAGTGGATGGAGCATATAGAAAATATTTCTTCTAAAGTCATATCTAACGTTGAAACTAATGATATTGAATCTGAAAATGTTAAAAATGATGAATATGAATCTAGTTATGCTGATGAGGTTGAATCTAGTGATATCCAATCTAGTTATTATGGTTATGATGATGAGTCTACTTATGTTGAAGGTTTTGCTGATTCTGATACTAATGATGAACTTTGTGAGCAGCAAGACAGTGAAAATGTGTTGTGTGGACAGAAAGATGATAAATATGATGTAGATGTAAGTGTCTGTAGCGATTTCTTTGCACAAGATGATATGGTTTGAGAGATCTCACTCCATGATTCCAATGATGAAGAAATTTGTAGCATCAAGCAAGAAATTAATGAGTGTGAACAAGATTGCCAATCCTTGCTAAGCAGTGAGAAAATCTCATATTTTTTATCTGCTAATTTTTAGATGTATGTATCAGAAAATGACTCTCAAAATTTACGCCCTATGGATAAGTTTTGATATTGATGACTTTGTTGAGGGTGTGAAAATGACAATAACAATGCTGATTGTGAAAGTGTATCAGAGATGAGTATAAATGATGGCAGTTGTTCACTTCATATTGAACAAATTTTAGAATTATTGTCTTATGAATATCTCATATTTTCAAGGAAAGATAGATTTTAATCTCAGCACTTCACACACATTGAGTTTGATAAGGAATATGCATCAGATAGTCAGAGTTTTGATACCTATATGTCTGATTTTTCTTGTATCCCTATATCATTAGACCAAAAACAAACTGAATATGATATGTCAGACATTGAAAGTATCAGATTTGTTGCATATTCAAAGGATGAAGATTTTCCAGATATAATATTGAACATTGATTTGGATAGTTGTCTAGATTTTAAATACTCTTCAGATTCTGAATCTTCCATAAAATATTAAAAGATGGTCCTCCTGTTACTCAAATTTCATATGTTTATGATGAATGTGTTAATATTTTCCCTCCCACCCACCAGCAAGTTTTGGTTTTATATCATGGTGATATTTTGCAGGAAGGTATTGATGAAGATTCTAATATGAATATACCAACCACTGTCAAAATCCAGGATGGTAATCCTTTTGAGAAAAAGGGTATGGATTATGATATGGGATTTCCATTTTTTGACAGTGAAAATATTGAAATTTGTTCTTTTGATATTCCTGATTTATGTCCTCTTGCAAAAGGTCAAATTCATTTCCATAAGATCCCTGATGTTTATGATGAGCTTAACTTTGATGACTTTTACAGTGATCAGATTGATGTTCCTTAGCTTTTGAAAAATGAGCTAGATTATGTCCCAAGTAATGAATGTTCTCAGTATTTGCATAAGGTTTAGTATGCTGATTTCTTCTTTGATGTGCAAAATTCTGATGTGGATGGATTTAATAATGCTAACTCAAGCAATCTGGCAGATTTTGAGTGCTTCATTTTTCAGCCAAGTGGTGATTATCAGAGATGTGGCAATATACTAGGTATTGTTGATTATTGCATTGAATCTCAGAATTTTCTAACTAATGAATGCATCATGCATATGCCACATTCTTTGCAAAATTGGTATCATTTACATTTTAGCTGTCAAGTTGATTATGATGATATTTTTTGTCTTGAGCTAATGGAGAGTAGTAATAAGATTGATCAGATGCATGGAAATGGTAATTTCAGCTTATCTCTGATTTGTGAAGATGAAAACCAGGTGTGTGATAGAGGTAAGAGCTGATCTTAGTTTTGGGGCTATGGGCCTCTTTTAGATAATGTACATATTGTATAGTCACTTTCCCTTTCATTTGTGTGGTGTGTTTGCTTTCAATAAAGAGTTTCCATTTTTTGAAAAGAGAAGAAAAAATATTTTCAGTGAAAAGAGGAGAGAGAAAGGGGAAAATCTGATTTGAAGTTTTAGGGGTGGTCTACTTCTACCATGATATTTCTGAAACTTCTCTGCATGACCACATGGGGCACGCATCCACAAAAATATCCACTATTGGTACTCAAAAATACAATAGGGTTTTTGAGTACCTTGTTAAAAAATTTGCATTCTGACCCCTTATGAGTGCATTTTGAGCCTTTTTGCCGTGATAAAATTCTGAAGTTTTTCATGCATGTAAGGTGTTCATCACTCTTATTTAGGCATATGAAGACATCCCAGGTTGCCAGTTTCAAGTTTTGAGTCAGTTAGTGATGTCTTGTTTTGAGCACTTGCCTATTCTGCATTTGTTGATTTAGGTGTCATTTTGTTGTAACTGGCCCAGTTAGCATTTGAATAACTTGTGTCCTCTTATGTTTCATAGGTCACCACTTTTGGAATGTTTTAAATATATATCATTGAGCTTATATTTTGAAACCCAAACTATTTCAAATCAATTTGATAGGATTCCAAATTCCCCAAAATTAGTCCTGTAGAATTGTCTAGTTTCTCGGTTATGCTTAGATTTCTGAATAGTGTACTTTGAGGTCTTCCAAGTTGTACATGGTTGAATGCCTTGCATAATTGAGTTTTCCCCTATATTGAAAACATGAAATTGTACCTATTTGAAGATTTTTATTCTTGTACCAATCCAATTGTCCACTTTGCCAGCTTGATTCCAAATCAGAATTCTGCATATTTACTAAGTTTTAAATTCAGAAAGTTGTAAGATGCTGACTTTGCAGACTTGTACCAGTTGATAAATTCACTTTGAGTGCAAGTTATTTGAAGATTCATGTTCCATGTGTGAAGGTGAATCAATTTCTAGAGGTTTAGATTCTGAAGGTTCTTCTTGATGACTTTATGAATTCAGTATCAAAGACAGTTTGTACAGTTTGCAGTGCAGAACAGAATTAAAGTAAACAGAATGGTTACTTCCTCAGAGTGATAACTTTTTGTCTAAAAGTTGTTTTCAAGAGACAATTGTGGAATCATTCTCATGGAATTTAAATTTACTACATGACCCGGTTGTGAGGTCTCAGAGCTTGTCTTGGTAATCTTGCAATGGCCAATCTGAGTGAGATTTATGTTGTTTCAGTATTTGCACTTACAATTGTTTGCTGAAATTGCCAAAATCTGATCAGTTGCACCTTGTACCTAAGGTTGAATCTGGAAAAACCCTTTTGCATGCATAATTAGTGTGGTTGAATAAATCACTTTTCCAAGTGACATCTCTTCAGGAGTTAATCTAGTATCTTCTTGATTGGCATTTCTTGCAAGGTTTGTGTGAATTTGATTACTTCAAGTCACATATTGAATGAACTAGCCCACTTTGAGTATTATTATATTTTTGTCCTGATATTTTCAAGCAAGTCCAGTGGATGTTCTATGATTAGATGCTGGAGATGAGAGGTTTTTCCATTTCCCATGGTTGCAAAGTGTTATTCAGTCAGTTTTCAAAGTCGGTCTTAGAGGCCATATGCCATTAATATGATCAGTTCGCAGAAATGAGAAAAGTCATTATAAAGACCGCCAGTTCGATACCTTGTGATCAACTTTCATAGTGGTTTATAATTGGAATATGGAAACATCTCTAAGGCACATGAACTTTCTGACAGTGGACAAAAGAGCAGTGGGAATTCAAGCAATGAATTAATGCAAAGAGGAGGTCCCACACTTGGATGATTGAAAACATCTAAAAGTTTTTAAAAAATACACTTGGCAAGTGTATTATAAATCCCAGAGATCTATTCTGATAAGCATGTGGGGATTTAATACTTCCAAAATTCAAACAAATTTTATTGGCAGGGAGATTGAAGACCCCACACGTGGCAATGAGGAAGTTTTTCAAAAAAACATTTCAAACAGAAAAAGAAGATTCAGCGCTAAGTAACCAATTAAATCCAATGCCAAAAGACCAAAGACTAGTACATTAATTATTTTCCAAATCTTTAAAATGTGGAAGCAAGAGCAAATGCATGTTAACTTGTCAGCCACGAATGCAAAATGCAAGAGCACAGCCAGTCATGGTTTTGGTCGTATCTCAAAAACTACGAACTAGGTCGGGCTAATTTTTTGATATGATTGAGATGACCATGCCTGCAATCTACAGTAAAAATGTCAGAAAAATCCAAGTGGAAACGCAAAATTTATGGCTCTCTGAGTATTGGCAAAAATAACAAAGTTTCAAAAGTTTCCAACAGACATTTATCCCACATGCATGGGGTTTCAATTTTTGTTGATGTTTATATACTCCAGCACATACTATGTAATGTTAATGAGAGGCCAAGAGGCTCCTTGGCAGGCCCTTGGCCAAAGGAGTTAATATGTGTGGTGGGCTCTTTATTTTAAGACAAAGTGCATAAAGAGCTTTAAAATATTCAGCGATTTAGTCCCACATTGCTCTTGGAAGGTAAATTTGAAATGTTTATAAGCAAAGTGCCAAACATATGAAATGTGAAGTAGAGCTAGAGACTATCCATCTGTGTAGGTGATTGGTGCCTTAATTTTTGTGCCTGTGACTAAGGTAAAAAAAAATTTCAGGCAGACTGCGACTAGCCCAGGTGATGATGTGGCAGACAGAATAGTTGGTGGATGACGTGGCAAGTGACACTTGGCACTCAGTCGCATGGTTGCTAGAAGTTTGAGTAGATAGCATGAAATTTTGGTGATTCAGTGACTAACCACCATGCTAACCAGTCACCAAGTTGCGAGATCCTAGTAGTTAACTGCCATAAATTTGGAGACTCAGAGACAACACAGTCACAAGGTCGGGAGATGCTAGAGATAATCATTGTGACTCAGAGATAACCCTCGATCGCCAGGTCACTGAAATAAAATGGTTAAGTGCCTAGCATCTAGAGATTTGGAGACTGAGGAGGTGGTCGCCAAGTCGCCAGATCAAACCCAAGGTTAGCAAATTTATTCAGAGATTCAGAGACTAGTGCATATTTCTGACCCAGGGTTAAGCCACGATTAAGCCCAGGTAATGTAGTCTCTAAGTCTCTAGATAAATCATAGGTTAAGCCCATAATCAAGAGAATTAGAGATTAGTGTATTCTCCAAGTCTCCAGATGAACTAGGATTAAAAGAAGAGTTTGCAAAACTAGTCAAAGACAGCCAATCAACATGTGACACATGTCAAAAACTGGTGAAATCTGGGCAAAAATGTAGAATTTCATAGACATAAAAGGCAAAAATGCACAAGAATTTATAAAGATAAAGTATTTTGAAATATTATAGTCTGTGCAAGATATTTGAAGGAAAATATAATCAGATTTGCATAATAAGACAGAATGCAAAGATTAAAATAATGTTAAAATATTAGGGCAATATCTCTTTCTATAGTTTAGTGCAACATATATTTTATTTCAAAGACTTGAAAATCTGCATTTTTGGAGGATTTTAAACAGGTAAATGAGATCAGATCTTGCAGACAAATGTGATCGGATCTGGATGATTTTGAACAGAGATTGAAAATCTGAGATATTGTAGGCAAATGGAATCATATTTGAAAGATATTTCTCAGAATAAAATCAGATTTTCACAGAAGTATGAGACAAAATGTAAAATATTTTAATGCAAAGCTTGGGAAAGAAGTTTTCACAGAAGATTTTCCTTAGAGTTTGAAGTCAGATTTGGGTGTAAATATGGTCAGATTTGGATAATATTTGTAGTGGATAAGATCATATTTTCTCAGAGAATGAAGTCAGAATTTGAAAAGACAAATCAGACTTTGAAAGGGCAAAGTGAAATTAGATTTTTGATGAGACAGTCACCAATGGAAATCAGTTTTATCTTGGAGAAGGAAGGATAAGTAAAAGATCAAATTTGCAAGGAGGGACATGTGTGAATCAAACTTGGATTTTAGTGTTTCCTTCTATTCTATATATCTCTTCTTTTCTCTATTTTGGGGGTTCCTGTGGCTGCTCGGCTTTGGAGAGGTTTTAGACTGTGTTCTTTCCCTCTACCAAGAACTTCAGAGTAGGTTCCAGATGTTGAATATATTGTTGCAAGAAGAATTTTTAATATTGTCTAAGATTTTAAGCTTGTAATCTCTGAATGTATTGAAGCAGGATCATATAAATAAAATATGGTGTAGTTCATGTTTTATGCTATTGTTGTCTCTTTATATTCCTATTTATGCTCTTTTATGTTTGATTTGTAAGGCATTTTAAACATATCATTTATGTGGTAACTGTCTAATTGCTTTTGAGTTTCTTTCAAGGAGAGAACTAAGTTTTATGAGCAATTTCAAAGGGTTTAACAGTACTGTGAGGATTTGATATAGTAGTGGGGAATGATAAGATAGTGTGTAAGGAATTCTATCTAAGCTACATATAGTTTTTAAGGCATTCTATTATATTTTCATTAATCTATTTCTGTGGATTTACATCGTTCATTGACTCTTTGCCCAAGGGTAGGCATTGATCTAGGGTTTGGTAAGTAGATTCTTCAGCACCAAAATTGAAACAAACAATCAAATACCTTTCAGTTACTAAGAACATATGAGCTGAAAGATTTGTATTAAGTAATACAATTTATTCAATTGATTCCTTAAAGAGAGAATCAAAAGGTTAGCCTTCCTTGAGTTTAAACTCTAAAAAGAAGAAGGATGAAAATCCTTAGATCACTGCCATTTTCTATTCTTACAATCATAGTTTGTCTGGTTAAAGCTCTATATCAAGTTGATTCCAGTCATATGCAGAGTTGTTAGTAATAACTGAGAGAGGGGGTGAATCAGTGGCCTCAAAAATTAATCCTTAAATCAACCCTTAAAACTTATAACCACAAATTATGTCTCTAGTTATCTTTATTCCTTCAAGATGAATGTATCCATATACTTATAACAAATTCACTACTTGTCAGAATGCTTTGTAAAGCCTTCTACTATATGTTTATCGATAAGTAGTCTTCTATTTATCGAAACATAGTAAATAAATAGAGTATGTCGATCAATCCAAAGTTAATTATGTGAAATGCAAAACTATAAAGAAATGACTCATAAACACATAACACATGGATTTTTAATGTGGAAACCCTGTTAAGGGAAAAAAACACTAGGACCAGTACCCCAAATTTTCACTCTTCTAAAGTGAGCTCGGTTAAGAGCCAACCTTGTTAAAGGTTACAAACACACTTTTAGGTGTGACCTTGTTAGAGGATTTAAATAGATAGTTTGTCACTTAGTATCTGGCATCTAATGCTACCATCCTTTATCAAACACTCACTTTCCCTGTCAATAGGTATCGGGCATATCCAATGCTACTTTGTATGATCAAACTTTTTGATACTCCTTGAGATGTATCTCAATTAGAAAATACTTTTAAGTCCTTCTCGGTTAAGAGACTTGATGCTTCAATGGTTAAACTGAAACAGTAAAGTGATATGTTCACACATACAACTTGAATTGTAGATTTTCAGATCTATTATAAGTGCATTACCTCTTAGATCAATATAATCAATTCAATACCTTTTCTCCACACTATTCTACTCTGTGATGCTCTTTCACTGTTCGTCGGTGTCTGCAGAATCTATCTCTTTCCTCAGCTTGTTGATCAGGTCTGAATGAAAACTTTCTTCTCCTTTAGAATCTCTTCAGCATCTATTCTCTTGTCACTCCCCTTCACCACTTTTATAATGAATTAGGTTGTCTCTTTATAGACATGATTTCATCATTTCATAACTTTCTTGATCTTGGCGTGATCCAAAATTCTCGCCAATTAGATTTTAAGAAAAACTCTAGTTTTATCCCATAGAGATCTTCTTGCCAACTGGACAAAGCATCTTTAAATCCTTTACTTATCTCTAGATTTTTTTTGTTGATTAAAACAATGATAAGTATCAGTCAAGTCTATATTTATCTCTTAACAGCTAAGCATTTTGTCATTTCTGAACTCTCTATTCTGTCAGTCAATACTTTAGTTAGTTATCAGTGACAATTGACTGTTCCATCGATGTGACTTTAGTTGTCATCGGGATCTCCATCCTTTACTTGTCTGTCGAGCAACGCTGTAATTTAGTTCATCAGGTTACATTGTGCTTTTTCTCATCGGGTAACATTGTGACTTTGCTCGTCGGTAATGATGTGCTTTTTCTCATCGGGTAACACTGTGACTTTGCTCTTTTACTCTGTCTGTCGGTGTATATAGTCACTTTGTGAATACTTGAATTTTATGCATTACTGATAGCATATACTTTGATTCAATAGTTCTTTGAATTCTTTAGCAGTATTTCCATAACCATACAGATTATATCAAGTTGACATGAATGACAATACAATACACTAACTAATTTAATGCCTTGCATGATCATCAAACTAACATCTTCAAACATTCAATTAGTTATAGTTCATCAATATCTCCCTTTGGCTTTGATGGCAACACACTACATTATCACACTATATTATCACTAATACAATATGAAATATAACAGTTGAAGTTCATCAAACTACCAATCTCATGTACTATAACCGATACAAATATCGGGTCCTCGGTAATCTTAGATAGCTTGGATTTGATTCTTGCATCTTTCTTTCTGTCTTCAATCCCTTCACTGGATAGATGTAGAATCTTTTTTCTTCTGATGTGATGGGTTCTCTCCCTGAGTCAAACTTTCTCTCTTTGACTATTCTTTTCTTCTGATGTCTCTTGTCAGCAATCTCTCCCTTTGTATGTTCTCTCCCTTTCTTATATCTCTCCCTTTGGATCTGTGATGGATATAATCTCTCCTTATATAATCTCTCCTAGAGTGATAATGGATATAATCTCTCCCTTTGATAGGAATGCCAAACAAATATTTGACAGTAATGTCAAGCAATCCTTTCCATCCATAAAATACTCCTTGAATTTCTCAATCCATCGATAATACAATAACTCTGGTGCTCAGAGTAGATAAATACCTTACTGTGTATAGATGTATCTTTGAAGTCCATTTCTCTGCTTGCATCAACATTAATGTTATAATGATAATATGCAGGTTGATGCAGCCTTCTAGTCATTTTACTGACCAATAGAAAAGGGTCTGACCCCTAGTCTTTTCCTCAAGTACTCAAATGCATACTTGGGCAGTGTCTTGGTGAAGATATCAGCTAATTGTTCCTTTGAATGCACATATTTAAGTATCACCTCTTTTTCTTGAACTTGTTCTCTCAGATAATGATACTTGATGGCAATATGCTTTGTCTTAGCATGCATGACTGGATTCTTTGAGATGTTTATTGTACTGGTATTATTACAATAGCTAATTACTGGTTTAAGAATTTTCATATGCATACCTTACAGTAACTATTTGATCCATTCAATATTTGAGAAGTTTGCAGCAGCATCAACATACTCTGCTTCTGCAGTAGATTGAGAGATACATCCTTGCTTCTTGTTGATCCATGTGACAAGTCTGTCACCCAAAAATAATGCTTCTCCAGTTGTTCTCTTTCGTTCATCAATGATTCCATCCCAATCAATGTCGGTAAAGACCTTAAGTTCAAATTTACCTTCTCTTCCATAACATAAGCCATATTCCTCGATATTCTTAAGATATCTTAGGATTATTTCCACAGCAGTCATATGTGATTTTGTGGGATTAGTAGAAAAAATTTCAACTATTCCTACTGCATGTGCAATATCTGGTCTTGTATGTACAACATACATGAGTTTTCCAATCATTGATCTGTACAAAGTTTGATTTTGTAACGCCCCGCCAGGGAACCCAAGAGAGATTAACCTAAACATGTCACTATGTGTGCTGAATAATTTTTATTTTTTTTAAAAGTTAACATAAAGAAACATACAATCATGCGGAAGCAATTACCATTTATACACATGTCTTACACTCACTTAGATTACACGACTCAAGGGTCCCATGACGTTGAATTACTTAAAGCAAAACACAACTAATGTTATAAAAAAAGTTTCCATCTGATTAATCATAACAAATACAACTTACATAACCATAATTACAATCCTCAGGGATAACCACAAAACTACCATAAACTCACATCCACTGCACATGTCACAGGGTATGTGGTAATCACTCTAAACTACTTAATATTACAATTTTCAGATTAGGTATCACATGCGATACACTAATACAAGATATACAATAATCAAATTACATAATAAATGATGAAGGAACATAAAGAGCTCAACTGCAAGAAAACATCAAGCACCTGGTACAAGGACGTCGAATCTCAATGGATAAAGAATCACTACCACCCATCCGTGTGGAACCACAAAGGTCCACCCCACCGAGTTGAGGAGATAACAATAGATCCCAATCGGATATCCAAAACCAACAAGGCATAACCACTAGGCAAGGGATCTTGATAGCTCTCTAATCTAGTGTACTAATCATCATAACAAGGTAAGAATCACTAATCCAGAGGCAACTGACAACATAGGAAATCTAGCATGTGTATAGGAAGGTGTCATCATGTAGGTCTACCCTTAAGTTCAGCCCAGATAATCACAACGGATTTTGGCACCCAAGTGACCATACACGGAGCTAATGTCCTCTCATACTAACAAGGCCCACTGACTATGTCAGATACCTCGCAGGGCAACTAACATCTTCTCCAAACCATCTTAGCCTATACTAGCGCTCAAGCATGGGTGAGGGCACATCTTATTAATTGATTTTAATATCCCAAATATGTCTTTAGTTATCACTTATTAAGAAACTCTACAATAAGCAACCCCAGTAGTCTCTTACGGACACGGAACTTATTGCAAGCCACCTCCTACTACGCATCTAGGTAACCT
>MU227019.1:517204-547397 GCA_018584345.1 Thuja plicata
ATGATTTGAGGAATGAATTTAGAGGAAAATAGATGATTAATTAATGATTAAAAAACCATTAATTAATAGATGAAAATTAGTGTTTTTAATGTAAAGTCGCAAGCTTGTCCATTTTAGGGTGTCTACACTTACATTGGGTGTGTGACCATACCATAGCTCATAGGGTGTCTTCTTGGTGTCTTTCTTTAATTGTACTATGTTTAATGTGTAAACAGTAGTACTAACAGCTTCCCTCCAGAAGATTTGGGTGATACCTTTCTCTATCATTAGTGTCCTTGCACAATCAACTATGGATTTGTTCCTTCTTTCAGCAATTCTATTTTGTTGTGGTGTTCTCGGTGTAGAGACTTGTCTTTTGATACCATTCTCATTGCAAAATTTAGTGAATTCATCTGAAATAAATTCCCCTCCTCTATTTGATCTCAAGTATTTTAGTTCCTTACCACTTTATTTTTCTACCATTGTTATGTACCATTTAAACATCTTGAATGCTTCTGATTTATCTTTTAGAAACATAATTGTCAGCATTCTAGAAAAGTCATCAACAAAGAGAATAAAATACCTAACTCCATAGTATCTCTTTGTTCTCATGGGTCCACATAGATCAGTATGGACTAATTCTAGAATTGCATCAGATGTATGGGTTTTGCTTTTGAAACTAGACTTTTTCATCTTACCTTTTTATAATTCTTACACATGATGTTGTCGGGCTTAGTCATCATCAGTAAGCCTCTGACATTTCTATTTTTTCTTATATTTATCATGTTTTCAAAGTTCACATGACACAATCTTTTGTGCCACAACCATATGTCTTCGTTTCTAGCCATCAAACAAGTGGTGTTTGTATCATTCAGAGAATAAGTTAACTTTTGTCTGTTCACTGGTACCAATCAGATTTCCTCATTCATTGAAGATCTTTGCCTTCTTATTTTCAAATGCTACTCTATGACCTAAATTGTTCAACTGAGAAACACTTAATAGATTATAATTCAGTCCTCTAACCCAGTAATCATTTTCACATTTAATCGGGTTATTCAACATTATGGTTCCTTTACCTTCAACTAGACAAGGTGCATTATCACCCATTCTTACTGAACCACCATTATAATACTCAAAAGAATTAAAATTGTCTTTGTCACCAGTCATGTGGTGAGTGAAACCACTATCTATGATCCAAATATCATTCTTGCTAACTTTAGATATGAGTGCAGTTTCTACATACCTTTCTTCATCTTCATCTGAATCATCTTTTACTGTCACAAACACCATCTCGACATCTTCATCAGATTCGGTGTTAGTATCTTCATCTTTGCATTTAGCTAGGTAACTGGCCTTATTTCCTTTGTCCTTGTAGTCTCAGGTATCTCTTCTTTCTGATTATCAGTTGCTTCTATAATCACCCCTGTCAGTCTTCTTTTCAAAAAATATGTCATTACTTCTGTCATCTCTTCTTTTGTTAGGACATCTTACAGAAAAGTGTCCAATCTCTTTACAATTAAAACACACAAGTGGTAATTTACCTTTGCCTCTCAGTATTCTTCTAGCCATAAGTGCTTCAATTTCATCAAGATCATCTTCTTCACTTTCACTGTCACTATCTTTTCATTTATGAATTGATTTACTTATTCTCATAGAAGATTTGAATGCAGACTCTATGTTTGATAAGATACTATTATCAAAGTTATTCATCTCAAATGAAATCAGTCTTCCAACCAAACTATCTAGAGTAACATTTTTATTTGCTACTGCTCTCATTTCTTGTATGGCAGATACTCTAATAGCATAACTAGGCAGTAAGGTTCTTAGAATTTTACTTACCATTGTATCTTCTTCTAGTATACCTCCAACTCCTCAGATAGTATTGACTACCTCTTTGATTCTTGTGTTGTATTGTGTGATGTTTTCACCTTCTTTCATTATGACATCATCAAAATTTCCTCTAAGGCTTTCTGCCTTGGCTCTCAGAACTTTCTTATCACCACCATGTACAAGCATCAATTTGTCCCACATCTACTTTGTAGTTTTGCCAGTTTTGACATCTTCAAATTCAGCATCAAAGAGTGAGGAAGCAAGCTCTATCATCATGCAGTTGTGTTCATGCTTCTCTCTCATTTTTTCAATTGTGGGTACTCTTGTGGGAAACACATATTTAGTATCTAAGTATTGAGTAACATCATTTCCAATACCTGATAAGTGGAGTCTTATTCTGCTTTGCCATTAAGTAAAATTGTCTTTGTTCAACTTGGGCACATCTCCTCTGTTCATCTTGTGATCTTTAGCTTAGGTCTTGAAACCTTCCTTCTAATCACACAAGCTCTGATACCAATTGTTGGTAATAACTGAGAGGGGGGGTGAATCAGTGGCCTCAAAAATTAATCCTTAAATCAACCCTTAAAACTTATAACCACAAATTATGCCTCTAGTTATCTTTAGTCCTTAAAGATGAATGCCTCCATATACTTATAACAAATTCACTACTTTTTAGAATGCTTTGTAAAACCTTCTACTATATGTTTACCGATAATCAGTCTTCTATTTACCAAAACACAGTAAATAAACAGAGTATATCGATCAATCCAGAGTTAATTATGTGAAATACAAAACTATAAAGAAATGACTCATAAACACATAACACATAGATTTTTAACATGGAAACCCTATTAAGGGAAAAAAAAAAAAACCACTGGGACTAGTACCCCAAATTTTCACTCTTCTGAAGTGAGCTCGGTTAAGAGCCAACCTTGTTAAAGGTTACAAACACACTATTAGGTGTGACCTTGTTAGAGGATTTAAATAGATAGTTTGTCACTTAGTATCTGGCATCTAATGCTACCATCCTTGATCAAATACTCACTTGGCCTGTCAATAGGTATCAGGCATATCTAATGCTACTTTTTATGATAAAAAATTTTGATACTCCTTGGGATGTATCTCAATTATAAAATACTTTTAAGTCTTGCTCGGTTAAGAGACTTGATGCTTCAATGGTTAAACTGAAACAGTAAAGTGATCTATTCACTCATACAACTTGAATTGCAGATTTTCAGATCTATTGTAAGTGCATTACCTCTCTGATCAATATAATCAATTCAATACCTTTGCTCCACACTATTCTACTCGGTGGTTTTTTTTCATTTTTCGTCGGTGTCTGCAGAATCTAGCTCTTTCCTCAGCTTATTGATCAGGCCTGAATGAAGACTTTCTTCTCCTTCAAAATCTCTTCAACATCTATTCTCTTGTCACTCACCTTCACCACTTTCATAAGGAATTAGGTTGTCTATTTATAGACATGATTTCACCATTTAATAGCTTTCTTGATCTTGGTGTGATACATAATTCTTTCCAATTAGATTTAAATAAAAACTCCAGTTTTATCTCGTAGAGATCTTCTTGCCAGCTAGAAAAAGCAGCTTTAAATCCTTTACTTATCTATGGCTTTATCTTGTTGATTAAAAAAATGATAAGTATCAGTTAAGTCTATATTTATCTCTTGACAGCTAAGCATTTTTTCATTTTTGAAATCTCTGTTCTGTTGGTCAATACTTTAGTTAGTTGTTAGTGACAATTGACTGTTCCATCGGTGTCACTTCAGTTGTCATCAGGATCTCTGTCTTTTACTTATCCATCGAGCAGCACTGTAATTCTGTCTATTGGGTTACATTGTGCTTTTGCTCGTTGGGTAACACTATGACTTTGCTCTTTTACTTTGTCTGTCAGTGTGCACTCCGTCGGTGTATACAGTCACTTTGTGAATACTTGACTTTTATGCATTACTGATAGCATAGCCTTTGATTCAATAGTTCTTTGAAGTCTTTAGCAGTATTTGCATGACCATATAGATTATATCAAGTTGACATCAATGAAAATACAATACATTAACTGATTTAATGTCTTGCATGATCATCAACTTAACATCTTCAAACATTCAATCATTTATATTTCATCAAGAGTAGTTTATAAGTTGATGCAATACAAGATACATAGCAAATCAGTGTCCACTATTAAGTTTATTGATAAACAATAATCTTTCTAAATGTAATACCTACCTGAGTTTGTGGAGCTCGAAAAAGAAGGAGGATCTTATCTAATCCTCATCAATTAGCCTTTCTCTTGTATAAATAGGAGTTTGCATTCAAGTATACAAGTATACTATCATATCAAAGTTATTCTACAAGAAAAAGTGCTAACAATGTCAAAGCAGATCCTTTTAACTTTGACTTTGCTATCTTCACCTTCTGGTGCTCTAGAATGTCTTCACATTCAAAGAATCTTGTAAGGGAGTTTATCCAATCCATGACCAAGTCTAGATCCATTATCCCACTAAATATAGGTAGTTCCAACTTACCATTCATAGTTCTCCTCTCCATGGGCTTTAGGGAGTTCAGTAGGGGTCTCTGGTTCGTAGGGACTTCCTCTTCTACCTTCCTTGGGATCTCTTCTTCATCCAAATCTCCATTTCCTCCAGGGTCTTCCTCACCCCTACCTCTCATTTGGCCCCTCATCTCGTCCATCTCTTCTCTTATTTTCCTATTCTCTACCATTTTTTCTCTAACAAGCTTTGCAAGTTACACATTAGTCATCCTCTATGGAAGTTCATCTTCTTATGTCATATCTTCTCCTTCAACTTCTTCTACCCAAGGGTTCCTTTCCCTTGCTCTGATACCACTTGATGTAGATCCCTTCTTAATTAGGATCTAATAACCCCTAACACCCTACAACCTTCAATTAGAATGTGTTCACAAGACAAGGCTCCACATACTAAGGTAAATCCAAACAAACACTTCCAAGAAACACTTCATCAACCCTTAGTGGTCTCTCCTCACCAACTCCATTCACACAAGGATTCAAGGGCTTGATTAGACATCAACTCCCCCTCAAAATGTTCCTCCTACCAACATGAATCAATTCTCCATGGATTTCATCCCAAAATGACCTGAACCTCACAACGTATGCATTATAAAATGTCTTGCAAAGTGATTAGGAGTATTTGCTTCACTAAGGCCTATTTAGGCTTGTAGCCCTATTCCATTGGTTTTTGGGGAAAATTTAAAATTTTCTCAAATAAACTATAGAAAAAATGTAATATCCTGACACCCTTTATTTAATTGCACAATATCCTGGAGGGGATTCTTCTGAACTTCAAAGACAAGGGTTCAAAGTCACTAAATACCAGCGACCTAATAGGGCTATTAGGCCTTGGTTTACAAAGGGACCTCCATCTCCACTCTCTATTCCTCAATTCCAATGATCATCCCTTAAAGGGATATCCAAAACATAGTCAAATCCAAAGTTATACCCTTTGGTTCCACACACAACTCTCAAAATATCACTGTCTTCTCAATACAGTAAGGTAGCCACATCTAGATGTCTACCTAGGGCATAATATTTCCCAAATAACCATGCACTTCCACACTCCTAAATTCTATAATAATAAAATAAATTGGCCTAACTTTCATTCCCCATAGATTTATCAAATTTTTTATGGTGGAAGTGAAAGTTACAGCCATTTGGAGGCCAAACCCTTATTCAGAGGGTTTCATAGGAAGACACAGTCCAGTGGAATGAAAAACTAAATAAATTTTAACCTCGATGGTCCCAACACTTAAAAAAACTTAGAAAGGAAGGTAATTGAATACATAATTTTCTTCAATCAATCAGAGGTCTCTCCCAATTTGTACATGCTCAGAAACTTTGAATATGCAGGAAATCTGAATCAGTTTATTGCTTGTAAATTCCAATCATCCGTACAATTATTCCCCAACCATTGAAAATGGATATTTTTGGGTTCATATACCTTCCCCCAATGGTTCAAAACCACCATTTGAAATTTAGGGCCATTGGGAGGAAAATTGCATTTGTGGAATAAAATGTTGTCAAAATGCAAGATTTGCATTTTTGACAACTTTTACATACTTGCTAGAAAAGTTGCACTTTCTAAACAACTCGACCCTACTTGACATAGGATTGGAATAAAATTATTTAAAACATAAAAATAACTCATAAAGGAAATAAAATCCCTAAGGACTCAACATTATTTCCCCTTGGCTCTTATGTCCATAGTGTCTTATAATGCACCTATCCATGACATAGAGTTACACATTAGGGGATAATTATTACAATCATTGATAAACATGAAAACAAACATAAAAGAGGAAATTACACATAACTACCCTTGCAACTTTACAGCAATGAGAGGAGAACATCAGCAAAGGCTTGGAAGAGTGTGATTTATCAGAGATCATAGGGATTTTTTGCAAAGGGCTAAATGATGAACCCTTACTCCCTATGGTAGGAGTTCAGAGTTGTGTGTCTGCTGCAGAACATCCATTTTTATATTACTCCCTTTCAAAGGATCATTCACCTAAGAAAAATTTGGAGCTAATCTCAGATCCTCAGGATCTTGACAGCTTTGATGAGCTTTTGGCAGGTTTAAAGGAAGGAGATGACAACCTTGTGACCATTAAAGAGGAGATGACATGGATTTCCGTAGTAAAAGAAGAAAACCATGAAAATAGGAAGGATTCCAGTGAAAGGGTTTCTACCTTTAGAATCTAAAGGGGTTTCCCTATCAAATACCTAGCCCAAATGGAGTTTGCTGAGGTACCGTCACATGATCAGATTAAGGTAAGTGAATCTGATCTCACTTTTATAGAGGCTATTTGTTATTGTTCGACAAATCTATACATGCCTCATACACTTGTAATTATCCTTATGCATATACTGGAAAATGTTTTATTCAAAAAAGGAAGCTACTTTAGCAGTCTAGTAAATGGTTTTGTTTAACCAAGTTGGTTCCACTGGTTAGCCTAGGGTAGATTAGATTTCCTGCTTTCTTTCAAAGCTTTCTAGTTTAACTTCTCAGCTTTTCAAGAAGTGCATGTGCGCATAAGTTCTGTTTCAGATTTGTTTCTTTGTCAGAGGAAATTTTTTGTTCACAGAAGATGACTCCATGCCCAATGGAATGTTTTGGAGGCTACTGGTTCTCAATGTCTAGCAGACAGACATGCTGCAAAAATTGCCAAGAATGTTACTGAAATTTTCCTCATCTTGTAAAATTGGCTACAGGTGCAGTAAAATGAGTCTCCCACGAGGGTTGAGCCCAGCCTATAAAAGACTCTGGGTTTTTGGTTTTCGTCATGTCCTTTGCATATCTTTTTAGTCCCTTGTTCTGCCATTTACCATGCAAATAACTTGAATATGAAATCCTAAGTGTTTCATGGTAACCCTAGCTCGGCCATTTCTCACTCTATTTTCTCATTACCTTTTAAGGTCACTTAAGTTCTTAAAAGCTCCATGTGCACTTTTTAGCATTACCTTTGTCTCTAAGTCACATAAGGAAGAAGACATATTCTATTTTATCTGGCGACCCCAAGATTTCCATTTAGTCACATAGTCTCCCAATATAAACCAAGGTTAATAAAGTATCATTAGGTACTGTGACTAAGTGTTTTTTCTTAACCCATGAATGTAGTTTGAGTAAAAGTGGGATAAGGTTAAAATT
Organism: Thuja plicata; assembly: GCA_018584345.1. Lineage (NCBI taxonomy): Eukaryota > Viridiplantae > Streptophyta > Pinopsida > Cupressales > Cupressaceae > Thuja > Thuja plicata. The sequence goes on from MU227019.1 coordinate 524,706, forward strand.
CCTTTCAGTCGGGAGGTCTTGTGATTAACTGTAGGGGTAAGAATCCCTTATGAGACTCTGATTTTGCCCAGTCGTCAAGTCTCCAGTTTCTCCGTGGTTAAAGACAGGTTGAGTTAAGTTAAGTGCTGATGTAGGTGATGGTGGTGACAAGGCAATAATAAACAAATGACTGGGGAACACATGTCTTGGTGGGCCCATGTTTCACACTCCTTCAGTCTCCAAGTCTCATAACCACGATAGGGTATTCTATTTTGTTTTGCGACTATGAAATCACCTTTGTCGTTGGGTCTCCGAAAGGATGCAGAGTTAATAAAAAGATAAGGAGATTACGAGACTATGTTGTCACTGAATCTCGTGATATAACCGAGGTTAAAATGAACAATTGGGATATTTAGTGATAAGGAAAGAAAGATGACCTAGGATTATAATACGAGGCCCGGGTAGAGTAAGTCATCTATGGCTACATTTTAAAGTAAAAACATATTTTGATCTCAACCGTTGATGCAGGTACCCACGCCAGTTGTGACCGTTGTCATACAAATATTTAAAAATTCAAATATCCTTGCAGATCATATTTTAATAGTTATGGTAGAGCCGACTGGCAAAGGATTAGATGGATAAGGGGCGACCCTTAAGGAGGAGTAAGGGATTGAGTCAGCTTTTCTGAAGGGGCAATCTGATTTCTGGTGTTATTCTCTGCAAATAGTATGGTTGATTTGACCCAAGATCAGTTTCCTAATTAAGACCTCATTCCATGTATTTTCAACTGGTCTTCTTTCATATAAGATCCGTCGACCTTTTCCAGAGATTCTCATTTATGGCAAGCTACTTTTCAAAGATAGATCTAATCTTCAGTAGATGATTCTAGATTTCTTCTGGCGGATTGGACAATTAGGGTTTCATTTGTTCAAAGAAAAACATATTATAATATAACCCTAGTCATTTTTGGGGACTCCAAGCCTGCGTGCTAGGGATTATATATATCAGTTTTGAGAGCTTTAGAGCTCAAAGAGTTTTCCTGACTTAGAAATTATCTATGGCATTCTTTCTGCCCTCTGATTTCTTTAATTTTTAATCTTTCATTAATGTTTAGATATTGCAGAGGCTTTTTGTGACATCTTTTCTATCCCTGTGCTTCCTTGTCTGAATCTCTCTTACTAAATTAGAATATATTGAGTGATTTCCAGTGAAACATTGGAGTCTTTGAGCCCTCTTTCTTTTGCAATAGTGTGTACTACTGTGGATAATTTGATTTAGATGAGTTTGTGGATATTCTATAGTCCCCTATCATTTTGTCTCATTCCTATGCCGAATTACAAAATTGGATGTCTATTTTCAGGTCATAGTCTGTGTCTACTTATAGTAAATACGCTATTGTTTGTGAAATCACTTCTTTCCCTGAATAGCCTTTGTTTGTCTCGGGCCTCTCTATGAAATACTTATGCAAACCTATCTAGGAAGTTGTGTTCTTTTGGTTCCAAGGTTTTCATGTTGAGATTAGTCAATGTATTGTAATTTAGGTCACCTTCTGTGTATCACCTAGTAGGATAATTTGCTTTCAGTCATTTCCCTTTCATGCATTCCTTCTATCCCCTTTTCCCTCAAGAATTTACTTTCTTGTTAAGAAGAAAATTTGGGTGACATATCAAGAGGAACCGGCCTAGAATCCAAAGGTCTCGTCTTAGTTAGCAAAAGGTCCCACAACCTTGAGATGATTCCCATGTTACACTAGATTACCAAGACTACGAGAGCTTGGGTGAAGGGTGCAAATCTAGGTGTCTAATAGTTCTGGCATGCCCGGTGGGACTCTATAAAGAAATTTATCTTGCAAGTCATGCTATCACTAATATGCTAATGACATGATTTAGACCTAGAAGAGGTCATTTTTCTACATATCTAACTACTGGTTCCAAGGATCGAGATGCTGGTATGTTCCAAGTTTTTTACACCTTTTCAAGGTTCCAGCTAACTATAAGTAGACATGTTAGGCTGTTATGAGCAGCTGGGTCACTCTCCTTATTATAATAATAATATGTTGTGGGCTAGTCATCAGCCATACCAAAGCCCTACAAGGCCCTTTTTTATCCCAAGCTTCCATACTATGCAAGGCCATCAATATATCCAACATGCCCCAGATGATTATGATCTTGTCAGAGATTATGAGCAAGCCCTCCAAAGAGAAAACCCATGGGCACTAAAGTCACAACAACAGATGTTGATGCATAGGTAGCTAGCCAACCATGCTTACCTCCCACCTCCCCTTTTCATCCCATTAGACAATAGCCTTATATCTTAGAGGTTATGAGAGAACAAGGAAAGATCAAAGCTAAAGTGCTTGACATGATCAAGCAAATATCTAAGATAAAAAATTTGCAGCAAGATATGGAAACTCAACCCTATGATCAACAAGATATGGAAAATCATGGTATTTTCCAAGGGTTTACCCCCTACCATGAAACAATCACCTTGCAAACATGTATCCCTGGGATTGGGATGCTTCATGGACAACAGTTTGGAGACGAGCTCAGTTGTCAAGCTGAAGTTATTTCAGCAAAATCCAAAGCTCCAATTGCTGAAAGGGAAGCCCTTGGGCCTGAGATTCCAAAGGGGAGGTATCATTTTTTTCCCACACCCTACACATGAGGAACCTGCAAGGCATCTACTTTCGAGCTTCAAGGACCTTCTTGAAGCACAAAAGATAACATAGCACTTGCAACCGCCTCTGGAACATCAGCAGCCGAGAGAAGTGGTTGCAACAATGGTGGAACAGCACCAAAGTGTTGTGGGCTTTGAATTACCAAGAGTCAGAGCAAAGATGCCTTCCATGTCTTCCCTTAAAACCCTCCAACTACATATTCCATGTTTTAAGGCGAAGACTCCTGCTCAGGTAAATGTGACAAATGATCAGTCCACTGATCAATCAGAGCAGTTTGTCCAAGGAAATGATTCACCCCAAGAGGCCTTTATTATCTCTTAGAGTGATGAACCTCTATGGTAATGTCCATCTCTACCTCTTGGTTGTCAAATACCAAACCTTTGTAAGGATACTAGCTCAATATCAAGGCAGGAGCTTGTGGTTAATAAGCTTCTCTATGATGATGCAGAAGAGATGAGGTCAGAGACTTCAGAGCTCAGTAAGGACTATGATGAGCTTGGATAAAAGGCTGAGAAGATGGGAATAGATATCCAAGCTGATACCTTGGTGAACCTATTGAAGGGGCTGCCCATCTCTGTTTATGAGAAAGATATCTCCTTGTCAGATGAGCTTCCTAATTTTATTGAGCAGGATGATGAAGTTATCTCCATAACTACCCCTACAACTTTACAATAATGAGAGGAGAACATCAGCAAAGGCTTGGAAGAGTGTGATTTTTCAGAGATCATAGGGATTTTTTGTGAAGGGCTAAATGATGAACCCTTACTCCCTGTGGTAGGAGTTCAGAGTTGTGTGTCTATTGTAGAAGATCTATTTTTGGATTACTCCCTTTCAAAGGATTAGTCACCCAAGCAAAATTTGGAGCTAATCTCAGATCCTCAGGATCTTAATAGCTTTGATGAGCCTTTGGCCGGTTTAAAGGAAGGAGATGACAACCTTGTGACCATTAAAGAGGAGATGACATGGTGTTCCATAGTAAAAGAAGACAACCATGAAAAGAGGAAGGATGCCAGCGAAAGGGTTTCTACCTTCAGAATCTCAAGGGGTTGCCCTATCAGATACCTAGCCCAAATGGAGTTTGCTGAGGTACCGTCACATGATCAGATTGAGGTAAGTGAATCTGATCTCACTTTTGTAGAGGCAATTTTTTATTGTTTGACAAATCTATACATGCCTCATACACTTGTAATTGTCCTTATGCATATACTACAAAATGTTTTATTCAGAAAAGGAAGCTACTTTAGCAGTCTAGTAAATGGTTTTGTTTAACCAAGTTGGTTCCACTGGTTAGCCTAGGGTAGATTAGATTTCCTACTTTCTTTCAAAGCTTTCTAGTCAAACTTCTCAGCTTTTCAAGAAGTGCCCGTGCACATAAGTTCTATTTCAAATTTATTTCTCTGTCAGAGGAAAGTTTTTGTTCACAGAAGATGACTCCATGCCCAATGGAATGTTTTGGAGGCCACTGGTTCTCAATGTCTAGTAGGCAGACATCTCGCAGAAATTAAAAAGAATGTTACCCAAATTTTCCTCATCTAGTAAAATTGGCTATAGGTGGAGTAAAATGAGGCTCCCATGAGGGTTGAGCCCAGCCTGTAAAAGACTCTAGGTTTCTTGTTTTGGTCATGTCCTTTGCATATCTTTTCAGTCCCTTATTCTGCCATTTACCATGCAAATAACCTGATTATGAAATCCTAAGTGTTTCATGGTAACCCTAGCTCAGCCATTTCTCACTCTATTTTCTCATTACCTTTTAAGGTCACTTAAGTTCTTAAAATCTCCATGTGCACTTTTTATCATTACCTTTGTCTCTAAGTCGCATAAGGAAGAAGACATATTCTATTTTACCTGACGACCCTGAGATTTCCCTTTAGTCGCATAGTCTCCTAATATAAACCAAGGTTAATAAAGTATCATGAGGTACTACGACTAAGTGTTTTTTCTTAACCCATGAATGTAGTTTGAGTAAAAGTAGGATAAGGTTAAAAGTCCTTTCAGTCAGGAGGTCTTGTGATTAACTGTAGGGGTAAGAATCCCTTATGAGACTCTGAGTTTGCCCAGTTGTCAAGTCTCCAATTTCTTCGTGGTTAAAGACAGGTTGAGTTAAGTTAAGTGTTGATGTAGGCGACGGTCGTGACAAGGAAATTGTAAACAAATGACTGGGGAACGCATGTCTTGATGGGCCCGTGTTTCACAATCCTTTAGTCTCCAAGTCTCAGAACTGTGACAGGGTATTCCATTTTGTTTTGCGACTATGAAATCACCTTTGTCGCTGGGTCTCTGAAAGGATGCAGAGTTAAAAAAAAGATAAGGAGATTGTGAGACTGTGTTGGCACTGAATCTCATGATATAATTGAGGTTAAAAGGAACAGTCGGGAGATTCAGCGATAAGGAAAGAAAGATGACCCAGGATTATAATACGAGGCTCGTGTAGAGTAAGTCATCTATGGCTATGTTTTAAAGTAAAATCATATTTTGATCTCAGCCTTCGATGCAGGTACCCATGCCAGCTATGACCGTTGTCATACAAATATTTAAAAATTTAAATATCCTTGCAGATCAGATTTTAACAGTTATGGCTGAGCCGACTGGCAGAGGATTAGATGGATAAGGGGCAACCCTTCATGAGGATTAAGGGGTTGAGTCATCTTTTTTGAAGGGGCAATTTGATTTCTGGTGTTATTCTCTACAAATAGTATGGTCAATTTGACCCAAGATTGGTTTCCTAATTAAGACCTCATTCCATGTATTTTTGACTGGTCTTCTTTCATATCAGATCCATCGACCTTTTCCAGAGATTCTCATTTATGGAAAGCTACTTTTCAAAGATAAATCTGATCTTCAGTAGATAATTCTAGATTTCTTCTGATGAATTAGACAGTTAGGGTTTCAGTTGTTCAAAGAAAAACATATTATAATGTAACCCTAGTCATTTTGGGGGACTCCAAGCCTATGTGCTAGGGAGTATATATATCAATTTTGAGAGCTTTAGAGCTTGAAGAGTTTTCCTGACTTATAAATTATCCGTGGCATTCTTTCTGCCCTCTGATTTCTTTAGTTTGTAATCTTTCATTGATGTTTAGATATTGCAAAGGCTTTTTGTGACATCTTTTCTATCCTTGGGCTTCCTTGTCTGAATCTCTCTTACTAAATTAGAATATATTGAGTGATTTCTAGTGAAACATTGGAGTCTTTGAGCCCTCTTTCTTTTGCAATAGTGTGTACTACTATGGATGATTTGATTTAGATGAGTTTGTGGATATTCTACAGTCCACTGTCATTTTGTCTCATTCCTATGCCAAATTTCAAAATTGGATGTCTATTTGTAGGTCATAGTCTGTGTCTACTTATAGTAAATACGCTATTGTTTGTGAAAGCACTTCTTTCCCTGAATAGCATCTGTTTGTCTCGGGCCTCTCTATGAAATACTTATGCAAACCTATCTAGGAAGTTGTGTTCTTTTGGTTCCAAGGTTTTCATTTTGAGATTAGTCAATGTATTGTAATTTAGGTCACCTTCGGTGTATCACCTAGTAGGATAATTTGCTTTCAGTCATTTCCCTTTCATGCATTCCTTCTATCCCCTTTTCCCTCAAGAATTTACTTTCCTGTTAAGAAGAAAATTTGGGTGACATATCAAGAGGAACTGGCCTAGAATTCAGAGGTCTCATCTCGGTTAGCAAAAGGTTCCACAACCTTGAGATGATTCCCATGTTACACTAGATTACTAAGACTACGAGAGCTTGGGTGAAGGGTGCAAATCTAGGTGTCTAACAGTTCTAGCATGCCCGGTGGGACTCCATAAAGAATTTTATCTTGCAAGTCATGCTATCACTAATATGCTGATGACATGATTCAGACCTAGAAGAGGTCATTTTTCTACATATATGGTGACTCTATAGGTCTACTGGTTCCAAGGATTGAGGTGCTGGTATGTTCCAAGTTTTTTACACCTTTTCAAGGTTCCAGCTAACTATAAGTAGACATGTCAGGCTGTTATGAGCAGCTAGGTCACTCTCCTTCTTATTATAACAATAATATGTTGTGGGCTATTCATCAGCCATACCAAATCTCTCCAAGGCCCTTTTTTATCCCAAGCTTCCATACTATGCAAGGCCATCGATATATCCAACATGCCCCAGATGATTATGCTCTTGTCAGAGATTAAGAGCAAGCCCTCCAAAGAGAAAACCCATGGGCACTAAAGGCACAACAAGAGATGTTGATGCATAGGTAGATGGCCCACCATTCTTACCTCCCACCCCCNTCCCCCCCCCCCCCCCCCCCCCTTTTCATCCCATTAGATTGCAGCCTTATATCTCAAAGGTTATGAGAGAACAAGGAAAGACCAAAGCTAAAGTGCTTGACATGATCAAGCAAATATCTGAGATAAAAAATTTGCAGCAAGATATGGAAACTCAAGCCTATGAGCAGAAAGATATGGAAACTCATGGTAGTTTCCAAGGGTTTACCCCCTACCATGAAGCAATCACCTTGAAAACATGTATCCCTGGGATCGAGATGCTTCATGGACAGCAGTTTGGAGACGAGCTCAGATGTCAAGCCAAAGTTATTTCAGCAAAATCCAAAGCTCCAATTGTTGAAAGGGAAGCCCTTGGGCCTAAGATTCCAAAGGGGAGTTATCATTTTTTCCCACACCCTATACATGAGGAACCTTCAAGGCATCTACTTTCGAGCTTTAAGGACCTTCTTGAAGCACAAAAGACAACAGAGCGCTTGTAGCCGCCTTTGGAACATCAGCAGCTGAGAGAAGTGGTTGCAACAATGGTGGAACAACACCAAAGCACTGCAGGATTTAACTTACCAAGAGTCAGAGCAAAGATGCCTTCCATGTCTTCCTTTAAAACCCTCCAACTATGTATTCCATGTTTTAAGGTGAAGACTCCTTCTCAAGTAACTGTGACAAAGGATTAGTCCACTGATCAATCAGGGCAGTTTTCCCAAGGAAGTGATTCACCCCAAGAGGCCTCTATTGTCTCTCAAAGTGATGAACCTCTATGGAAATGGCCATCTCTACCTCCTAGTTGTCAAATGCCAAACCTTTGCAAGGATACTAGCTCAATATCAGGGCAGGAGCTTGTGGTTAATAAGCTTCTCTGTGATGATGCAAAGGAGATGAGGTCAGAGACTTCAGAGCTTAGTAAGGACTGTGATGAGCTTGGACAAAAGGTTGAGAAGATGGGAATAGATATTCAAGCTGATACCTTGGTGAACCTATTGGAGGGTTTGCCCATCTCTGTTGATGAGGAAGATATCACCTTGTCGGATGAGCTGCCTAATTTTATTGAGTAGGATGATTAAGTTATCTCCATAACTACCCCTGCAACTTTACAACAATGAGAGGAGAACATCAGCAAAGGCTTGGAAGAGTGTGATTTTTCAGAGATCATAGGGATTTTTTGTGAAGGGCTAAATGATGAACCCTTACTCCTTGTGGTAGGAGTTTAGAGTTGTGTGTATGCTGCAAAAGATCCATTTTCAGATTCCTCCCTTTCAAAGGATCAGTCACCTAAGAAAAATTTGGAGCTAATCTCAGATCCTCAGGATCTTGACAGCTTTGATGAGCTTTTGGCTGATTTAAAGGAAGGAGATGACAACCTTGTGACCATTAAAGAGGAGATGACATGGATTTTCATAGTAAAAGAAGACAACCATGAAAAGAGGAAGGATGCCAGTGAAAGGGTTTCTACCTTCAAAATCTCAAGGGGTTTCCCTATCAGATACCTAGCCCAAATGGAGTTTGTTGAGGTACCATCACATGATCAGATTGAGGTAAGTGAATTTGATCTCACTTTTGTAGAGGAAATTTGTTATTGTTTGACAAATCTATACATGCCTCATACACTTGTAATTGTCCTTATGCATATACTACAAAATGTTTTATTTAGAAAAGGAAGCTACTTTAGTAGTCCAGTAAATGGTTTTGTTTAACCAAGTTGGTTCCACTGGTTAGCTTAGGGTAGATTAGATTTCTTGCTTTCTTTCAAAGCTTTTTAGTCTAACTTCTCAGCTTTTCAAGAAGTGCACGTGCACATAAGTTATGTTTCAGATTTTTTTCTCTCTCAGAGGAAATTTTTTGTTCACAAAAGATGAGTCCATTCCCAATGGAATGTTTTGGAGGATACTGGTTCTCAATGTCTAGCAAGCAGACATCCCGCAGAAATTGCCAAGAATGTTACCCAAATTTTCCTCATCTGGTAAAATTGTCTATAGGTGGAGTAAAATGAGGCTTCCATGAGGGTTGAGCCTAGCCTATAAAAGACTCTAGGTTTCTATTTTTGGTCATGTCCTCTGCATATCTTTTCACTCCCCTGTTCTGCCATTTGCTATGAAAATAACCTAAATATGAAATCCTAAGTGTTTCATGGTAACCCTAGCTTGGCCATTTCTCGCTCTATTTTCTCATTACCTTTTGAGTTCACTTAAGTTCTTCTAATCTCCATGTGCACCTTTTAGCATTACCTTTGTCTCTAAGTCGCATAAGGAAGAAGACATATTCTATTTTATCCGGCGACCCCAAGATTTCCCTTTAGTCGCATAGTCTCCCAATATAAACCAAGGTTAATAAAGTATCATGAGGTACTATGACTAAGTATTTTTTCTTAACCCACGAATGTAGTTTGAGTAAAAGCAGGATAAGGTTAAAAGTCCTTTCAGTCGGGAGATCTCGTGATTAACTGTAGGGGTAAGAATCCCTTATGAGACTCTGAGTTTGCCTAGTCATCAAGTCTCCAGTTTCTCTGTGGTTAAAGAAAGGTTGAGTTAAGTTAAGTGTTGATGTAGGTGATGGTGGTGACAAGGCAACAGTAAAAAAATGACCGGGGAACGTATGTCTTGATGGGCCCATGTTTCACACTCCTTCAGTCTCTAACTCTCATAACTGCGACAGGGTATTCCATTTTGTTTTACAACTATGAAATCACCTTTGTCATTGGGTCTCCGAAAGGATGCAAAGTTAATAAAAAGATAAGGAGATTGCGAGACTATGTTGTCACCGAATCTCATGATATAACCGAGGTTAAAAGGAATAGTCGGGGGATTCAGCGATAAGGAAAGAAAGATAACCCAGGATTATAATACAAGGCCCAGGTAGAGTAAGTCATCTATGGTTGCGTTTTAAAGTAAAATCATATTTTGATCTCAGCTGTCGATGCAGGTACCCACGCTAGCTGTGACCATTGTCATACAAATATTTAAAAATTCAAATATCCTTGTAGATCATATTTTAACAGTTATGGCAAAGCCGACTGGCAAAGGATTAGATGGATAAGGGGTGACCCTTCAGGAGGAGTAAGGGGTTGAGTCAACTTTTCTGAAGGGGCAATTTGATTTCCTGCATTATTCTCTACAAATAGTATGGTCGATTTGACCCAAGATCAGTTTCCTAATTAAGACCTCATTCCATGTATTTTCGACTAGTCTTCTTTCATATCAGATCCATCAACCTTTTCTTGAGATTCTCATTTATGGCAAGCTACTTTTCAAAGATAGATCTGATCTTTAGTAGATGATTCCAGATTTCTTCTAACTGATTGGACAGTTAGGGTTTTAGTTGTTCAAAGAAAAACATATTATAATGTAACCCTAGTTTTTTGGGGGGACTCCAAGCCTGCGTGCTAGGGAGTATATATATCAGTTTTGAGAGCTTTAGAGCTCGAAGAGTTTTCCTGACTTAGAAATTATCCGTGGCATTCTTTATGCCCTCTAAGTTCTTCAATTTGTAATCTTTCATTGATGTTTAGATATTGCAGAGGCTTTTTGTGACATCTTTTCTGTCCCTAGGCTTCCTTGTCTGAATCTCTCTTACTAAATTAGAATATATTGAGTGATTTCTAGTGAAACATTGGAGTCTTTGAGCCCTCTTTCTTTTGCAATAGTGTGTACTACTATGGATGATTTGATTTAGATGAGTTTGTGGATATTCTACAGTCCCCTATCATTTTGTCTCATTCATGTGCCAAATTAAAAAATTGGATGTTTGTTTGCAGGTCATAGTCCATGTCTACTTATAGTAAATATGCTATTGTTTGTGAAATCACTTCTTTCCCTGAATAGCCTCTGTTTGTCTCAGGCCTCTCTATGAAATACTTATGCAAACCTATTTAGGAAGTTGTGTTCTTTTGGTTCCAAGGTTTTCATTTTGAGATTATTCAATGTATTGTAATTTAGGTCACCTTCAGTGTATCACCTAGTAGGATAATTTTCTTTCAGTCATTTCCCTTTCATGCATTCCTTCTATCCCCTTTTCCCTCAAGAATTTACTTTCTATTTGGGTTACATATCAAGAGGAACCAACCTAGAATCTGAAGGTCTCATCTCAGTTAGCAAAAGGTCCCACAACCTTGAGATGATTCCCATGTTACACTAGATTACCAAGACTACGAGAGCTTGGGTGAAGGGTGCAAATCTAGGTGTCTAACAATTGCACAAATGCAATTTTCCTCCCAATGGATCTAACTTTTAAATGGTGGTTATTAACCATTTGGGGAAGTTATATGAACCCCAAATAATCCATTTTCAATGGTTGTAGAATGATTGTACGAACTATTAGAATTTACAAGAAATAAATTGATTTAGATTTTCTGCATATTCGATGTTTCTGAGCATGTACAGATTGGGAGAGACCTCTGATTGATTGAAGAATATTTTCAATTATATCATCTTCCATTCTAAGTTGGTTTGAAGTCTTGGTATCATCTAGGTTAAATTTTATTTAGTTTCTCATTCCACTGGAATGTGTCGTCCTGTGAAACCCTCTAAAATAAGGGTTTGGCCTCCAAATGGCTCTAACTTGCACTTACACCATAAAAAATTAATGAATCTCTAGGGAATGAAAGTTAGGTAGATGTAGTTTATGATTCTAGAAGGTAGGAATATGGAATTCTAGGGGTCGCTTGGGAAATCTGATGCCCTAGGTAGACATCTAGATGTAGCTACCTTATTGTATTGAGAAAATAATGATGTTTTGAGAGTTGTGTGTGAATCCAAAGGGTCTACATTTGGATTTTACTATGTTTTGGATGCCCCTTGAAGGTATGATCATTATATTGGAGGAACAGATAGTGGAGATGGATGTCCCTTTGTAATCCAAGTCCAAATAGCCTTACTAGGTCTCTAGTCTTTAGTGAGTTTGAACCATTTTCTTTGAATTCTAGAAGAATCCCCTCCAGCATATTGTGTAATTCAATAAAGGGTGTCATGATATTACATTTTTCTGTAGGTTCTTTGAGGGAATTTGAATTTGTGTCCCAAAAACCAGTGGAATAGGGCTACAAGCGTAAATAGGCCTTAGTGAAGCAAATACTCCTAATCACTTTGCAAGACCTTTTCTAATGCATAAGTTGCGAGGTTTAGGTCATTTTGGGATGAAATCCATGGATAATTGATTCATGTTGGTAGGAGGAAAATTTTGAGGGGGATTTGCTGTCTAATCAAGCCCTTGAATCCTTGTGTGAATGGAGTTGGTGGGGAGAGACCACTAAGGGTTGATGAAGTGTTTCTTGGAAGTGTTTGTGTGGATTTACCTTAGTATGTGGAGCCTTTTCTTGTGAAAATAATCTAATTGAAGGTTTTATGGTGTTAGGGGTTATTAGATACTAAGTAAGAAGGGTTCTGCATTATTTACTATTGAACTACATGTATGCAACATAGTGTTGGGATTGGATCTAAAAAGAGCATGATGGATCAGTCTTCAACATGAAGATATCAAATAGTTTACAATTAGTTGGAAAAACATTAAAATAAAAGCTTGATAGTCTAATATATGGATCATTGCACCATCAATTCTAGTTTGGCAGATTTGGAAAGATAGGAATATAAGGATCTTTAAGGAAAAGGAAAAGAATGTTGGAGAATAATTCAAATTATTAAAGATGGTATTATTAAAGTTGGAAATGTCAAATCTAAATATATAGAAAATACCAAATTTGGTACATGGGATGAAGATGTACAAAAGCAATATAATGAGCTAAAAAGTACATGAATAATATAATTTCCTAAGAATCAGAAAGGACTAGAGGCCAAATAGATTAATCCAAATAAAGAAAAATGGAAATTAAACTATGATTAAGCAACTAAAGGAAATATGGGTAGAATAGGTGTTGGAAGCTTCATTTGTGATAGTTGTAGTAGATGCATTTGGGTCATCTCCAAAAACTTGGGTGTGGCTACAAACAATGAGGCAGAGATGGAAGCTCTTATATGTGGTTTGAAACTATGCAAGATGAAAAAGATTAAAAAATATATAGATATTGAAGGCGACTCATAGACATGTATTCAGAAATTGATCAATATAAATGCTCCCAATTGGAAGCTCAAAGGGAATATAGAAATGGCATGGGAACTAATAGAAGAGATAGGTGATTTCACCATAATACACATATATAGGGAAACAAATAGGGTGGCTGATAATTTGGCAAATAATGGTTTAATCCAACAACATCAGTTTATAATTAGTTCAAACCCCAATAGTTGAGATGAATTAAGAGATATATGTCAAGAAGAATAAAATAAGTTATGTTAAAAGGAACCATGTGAGTAGAGGTAAATTAGTATTGAATACAAGATAATTGAATTGATAGAGTAATGCTATCAAAAGAAGTGGTAGTATATCAACACAATCAAGAGACGAGTAGCAACATTAATTTCATTTTTGATGGAACATGAAATTGAAGGGCACTTTACAAGCATAAATAGATGAAACATTTACATTCAAACAACATTAAGAAGGAAAGAGCAGTGAGAATAAGTGCATATTATAAATATTGCATTTACTTTTGGAGAAAGTTGTATCTATGGTGAAGAAAGCCCTAGAGACCAATGTAAGGGGTTCTTTAAGTAACACAAACCATTTAGATGATTCTAAGGAATTTTCATGCATGTTGTTCACATATCCATGACGACCTGGTCTATAAAAATGTCTTTACTCCATTGATCTAGATTATTGGTTCAAAGGAATTGTCAAGAGAGATAGGAAGCAAGTTTGTTGCAGATAAAATTTGGCCTACTGTATCCACTACTCTAGGTGAAATATAGATTGAATATGTTATTTTCTTCCTAGGATCAATATCTGATCTAAACAGGAAAGGAAAGAAGGGGGGATGAATAATTCTTGGTCCATCTTCAAGAATTGTGTGAAATGTGATGATTTTTCTCCCCTTTATGTGTTTCAGATATCTAATTCTAATGTATTGTCTAATGAAGAGATGCCACACATATGTGACTCTAATTTCAGAATTTATTATTTCTTACACAACTACAAATGATGTAATATTTCTTATGTTTAATGAAAGGGGGATGTCCCCTTATTGGTATGCACTTATTTTAAAAATATTATAATATTAGACATTCTAAATTGCTGAGACTGTGAAGTCCAATGGTCACATGACCTTTTTCCTTCTCCAGTCTCTTCATTTACTAGTTGTATGTTTGTATAAATGGATGAGTACATTCCATGTATCAAATATCTATTAATACAAGATAGCTCCCTACTTTCCTGTGGATGTAGCATTTTATGGCGAACCATGTAATTTTCTATGTTATGTGATATTTTCATTTGTCTCTAATTTTATTTATGTTGCTTTGTGTTATTTATATATTTTCCACGCTCATTTAAAAATCAACAATTAAAATCAAAGCTTTGTTAGAGTTGAGGAGCAGAGATGGGTGGTGTTTAGGTGTTGGATCCTAGACCTCTATGCTTCGATGTATTTAAGAGTCAAATTGAAGTGAGAGTTATTCATCCTACTTAAAATTCATCATTGTGTGAATCATTAATTATTTAAAAGAATTTTGTGGATCAATTAAATGATGAAGCTAATTTAGTCATTATAAAATTCTTGGCATGTTGGAATCTGATAAAAGCCCAATAAATTTTTTTTGTGATATGGAGTATCTATCCACCTTTGTGGAAGCTAAAACAACTGGACATGAACATTGGTGGGATAAAGAAAGTGATAATATTTGTGTTCAATGAGATTGGTGAAGAGATGACAAGGAACATTCACCGCTACAAAATGAAGAGAATGACAAACAAGGATGCAATGGATGACTGGGAAAATGAGTTGGATTTTATTGAAGAGGAGGATGATGGGTTTATTTATTTCTCAACTCTTGATGTGTCTTTGACATGCATAAATTGTTTGTACAACCATGTACTTGTGATGCTAAAGAGTGAAGTGAATTCATTAATATCTATTTTGAAAGATAAGGAAAGAGCTGAAAGTGATATATGGATTAATTATGAATTCTCATGTGATGGAGAAATATTGATGATTTTAGAAAATATATCTATAGAAGATAAATATTTTGAGGAAGAACAAACAAAAAAAGAGAAAGAGGTGAATACTTGGGATGAGTTGTTGGAAGCAATGTTAGATGATAATGTGGTGAGAATTTGGAGATTCCCTTGATCCATGAGAAATGAGGATTTTTTTAGGACAAAAGATAATAGATGTGACATAGAAATAGGGGTATGTGATGCAATTCCAACTGAAGAAGAGAGTAGTGGGAGAATTTGGAACTTTGGTGGGCTAGTGAAGGTCCTCACTTGAAAATCAGTACAAATAATTGAAGCCTATTGATGTGATATGGATGATTTTCACATAGAAGTAAAGAAACAGATATAGGTGACCTATGTGGTTGTAAGAAAAGTGGTGAAAGATCTTCCCAATTATTTGGAAGAAGGTGATTCAGTAGTGCAAGAGTCAATAGAGAGTGTTGGCCAGGCCATCAATGAGTTCGATAACACTATCTAGTGTGGAACCATCGACATCTTGGCATTAGGTAAGAATTTAGTCTCAAAGCTTGACATCAATAATTAAAATTATAGTAATGATTAGGTCGAGTTATCTTCTTTTTCTTTTTTCCCAGAATCTGAGGATGCTAAGAATTTTAAGGAGAAAGTGAAGGAGATGGTTAAGGGTTTGGTGTTTGATAAGAAGGCAAGTCATATGGCTAGTGGGTACACCAGGATTGGTAATTCTAATTTTGGAAAAGGAGATAGTTAAGGGTTTGGTGTTGGACAATAATGAAATTCATATGGTTGGTGGGTCCACAAAGATTGATAATGAAAATTATTGCGTCATGCAATTCTGTATTTTGCCTCTCAAGATGGACATTGGCCAAAACATTATGGTCTCTAGGCCTATATGTGTATATTATACCTTTTTTCTAGTAAGGGGAGTTGTGGAAGGGTGTGCATTAGATGGTGCAAATGGTCAACATTGGATGGATGTTTGGGTTAGAGAAAATCCAAATGAGTTGGTTCTACCACACAGTGTTGACTATAGTGAATAAGTTTGGATGGAAACAAGAGCCAAAGTTGTGTTAATTTTGCATCCCTACTTCCTTGATGGTGTCTTTCCTAGAAATGAAGTATCTAAAGAATATGTGGGGCTTCTAGATTCTTTATTCGAGGTTGTAAAGAAGAGGAGCATAGGAAAATGTTACTATATTATGTATGTGTTTAAGAGTTCTTCTGTGGATGAAGGAGGTGTGTATTTTGAACTTGTAGAAAGTGTTGTTCTTGATTTTAGATTAATGGGTGAATTTGTGTTTGGGAAATTTATAAGAGAAAGTGTTCAAGTGTTATATTTTATTAATTCTGATATAATTTGGAGAAGATTAGTTCCTAGTGTCCTTGAATAATCTTTGGTGAAGTTAAAATCTTTGATGGGCCTAGTTACAATGTGAAATTAAAAGTAGAAGCGTAGGGGATTCCATTGTTAATGGTTGTATGGGTTGGACTTCAAGTAGGGGATTGTTGAGAATGTGAAGTCCAATGGTCACATGACCTTTTGACTTCTCTAGTCTCTTCATTTTCTAGTTGTATGTTTGTATAAATGAATGAGTACATGTTATGTATTATATATCAAGATTTGTACAAGATTGTTGGTTCCCTTCTTTCCCATAGATGTAGCCTTTTATAGTGAACCATACAATTTGTTTTGTTATGTATTATATTAATTTATCTCTAATTTTCTTTCTATTATTTTGTGTTATCTATATGTTTTCTCTGCTCATTTAGAACTCAACATAAATAATATAAAGTTTTCAAGAAAAATAAATACAACTTTTGCTTTTAAATATTATTTATTTTCTTCTCTTAATATATTCTCCTCCGTAATTATTTTCAAAGCTATATATTTACCTTGTTTTTGCACTTTCTATTTATTTAATTATTTGGGTTTGAAATCTTTTTTATATTAGGAGATAAGTGATGTTTTATTAATAGAGTAATAAATATATAAACTCCTTATTGTTTAAACAACATAAAGATCTGTCTAGACCAATCAACCTTGGAAGGCATACTACTAAAACCATACTACCATCAACTATCTATATCCTCTTAACTACTACAATAGGATTAACCATGCCCTTCCAATACAAAACATGGGTATTCATTCTCCAAAGATTACTACATTATAAGCCTATTTGTATCATAGAGCCCTTAATCTAACTAAAATGGGTTGGCAAAATACTAAAACTTTCGACAATACCACTACTAACTAACAACATTACATCGCATAGGAGAGCATCAATTTTGCCTTCTTGTAGAGATTTTCCTTGTACACTGATTCCTTGAAGTCTTATGGAATGAAAATACCACCCTTGGTGTCCAAACTATCTATCTTGGCTTTCCTAATAATCTTTTCCTTATGGCCCTTCTCCTCTTCCAACATTTGTAACAACTCCTTAAGCATTTTCCACCCCACTCTAGCTTCCTCTATCTGAATTTCCTTGCAAGTTTTGGCTCTCCAAACTAAAAAAGGTTTAAAAATCTGCAACATTCCTTCCATCACCCTCCATAAACCCTCCTCTATCCTTAGACCAACACCTGGTTCTTCCATTCCTATAATTGGTACCATCCCTCTAGCTCACTCACAAGTTTGCATTACCCACAAAGATTCCTCATGTAACCCAAGTTGAAGAGACCATGCAAGAAAGGCTGAATAAATTTTGATTTTCAACTCAAATCTATGCTTTGTCTTAATAAACTCTTCCCCTAGAAAATTATATCAACATATTGCGAGAACTGAGGGTCATCAATTAGAAAAATTTCTCTCATCCTCTTCACACTCACTTACCCTTTGAATGCTTACAGCTGATTCAAAGTGTCCAAAGTGAAAGCCGCCTCCATGATTCTATCAAACCAGAGCTCTACAACCTACCACCTAGTAGAAGGGGAACCAAAAAAATGCAAAATTTCCCAATATTTGTCTTGCCTTTTTCTTCCTACGATCACTCATGCCTTGTTATAGATGCTTCTCACTCAATTCCCAATATCAATGATCATTATGTTGGAAAGATTAAATGGTAACAATTGTTGTTTTGTCATTGATGTCAAACCTTAACTGGTGAGACTATTGCTATTTGTTTGAGTACCATATCTATTGATTAATGGAGAAGATATGAAGAAAAGGATAACAAGAAGACCGAGGGAAACGGTTGAGTTATGAGTAAACACAAGGGTACTTGATCATTTAGCACATTGGCACAGTGATATGTTGTTTATCTTTCACTGATAGTTCACTGAGAATTTGATGCCAAGCGAAGCTAGTGATGGCTGAGCACTAGTGAAATGTTGAGGAATATAGAGGCGACCGAGCGGAAGAACATATTATTGGCCAAGCAACAGTATTTTGGTAATTAATGAGATTTGAGATCTCTGGCCGACATTATTGAATTTATTGGAATATGTGAAGTTTATTATGGATAATTAATTTTGGCCCATGTTAATTAAATGCATGGGAAACTGTTATTAACACATGGATTCAAGATATAATTGATGATTGTATTGGAGAAAAATATTAAATGTAATGATGGAAAGATCCGTTGGATTTGACCTAACCTAAGATCTACGATCTTGATTAAGTGGAAAAAGATTTGTCTGACCTTGATGAAGAGGTATATGATAACCTCAAGGGGTTATTCATGAAGTATGCAGTGTAAGAAGTTGTATGCAAGAGGATTGCATGGTTAATTGACTGATTGGCATGATCTAGCAAAGAAGGCTAAGCAGAGAAGCAAAGAGAGATTGCTTGACGGATTTCCAAGCAGATCTAAAGTTTGAGATGAGAATTGAGGCCACTCAGTAAATTAGCATTAGAGCTGAACTAGATCTAGATTGGCAAAGTAAGTTGTATGAATCAGATCACACCTGCTGATTACTTTCTAACCATTCTATCAGTTTAAACCCTTTAACTAGGTTTACCTAACAGTCATTGTATAAATCCTTTGAGCAAGGTGACATTCAGATTGGAATGTTCTAAGTCCTCTAACAAGGCCACTCCTGATAGGGTGATTAAATCCTTTAACCATGTCACATTTGACAATGTGTTTTTGTAACCTTTAACAGGGTTGGCTCCTAACAGAGCTCACTTCAGAAGAGTGAAATTTTGGTAGCATGTTACTAGTGGTTTTTCCCATATTGGGTTTCCACGTTAAATCATGGTTTCAAAATGTGTGAATGTTTATGTTGTATTTTATTGTTAAGTTTCTGCAAGCTTATTTCATTAGTACAGTAAACTGCACACTCTTATGTTATTGCTGCCGAGCAGATCTGAGTTGTTCAAATTGGTATAAAGTTTAAATGGGAAAATCAAGACCTGAGGATAATTGATTCACCCCCCTCTTAGTTATTCTAAATTCATTCTAACAATTGGTATCAGAGCTTAGTTCACTTGGCTAGTATTGGTGATTCTACTAAACATCATGTTGATCAAGAATATGTAGCCCCTACAGGAGTTCTCAATGCTGCAAAGTTAAGAGAAAAGAAAGAACATAATCAAGCAATGTTGGAGATTGCGTCATCCCTGAACTATCATGAGTTTGAAGACATAAAGAACCGTACAAGCACAAATAAAATGTGGGATTCCCTTGAAACCATCTATGGAGGTGACACAAATATGATAAGAGCCAAATCTAAAAGCTTGAGAGGTAAGTTTGATGAAATGAAAATGCAAGAAGGAGAAAATGTAGTTCAATATTATGGTAGGATAAAGGAAGTTGTAAATGCTATTAGAGGAGCTAAAGGAACCATTGATGATAACACCATTATGAGAAAGGTACTGAGAACACTTCTTCCTATTTATGCTATTAGAGTATCTATAATTCAATAATTAAGATGTACTCCTAACAACAATTTGACTTTGGAAAGTTTGGTAGGCAGACTTACTGCATTTGAGATGTCAAATTTTGATAACTATACTCCACAAGCCATTGAATCTATATTCAAGTCCCAGACGGTCCTCAACAAATCAAACAAAGGAAATAAATGTGTGGATAGTAACAACGACACTTCTAATGATGATCTAGAAGAACTTGAGGCACTTATGGAAAGAAGACTATCTAGAGGAAAAGGAAAATTTAAAGGTAAACTTCCTATTATTTGTTTTTCATGTAACAAAGTTGGTCATATTGCTGCAAGATGTCTTGATAAGAATGACAAAGATGAAAGAAGAGACAACAATTATAAAGATGAAAAGGATGATCAAGACTTTAGGAAGTACAAGGATTACAAAGACTAAGGTAAGAAATCCTATTATATAACTGAAGAAGCTTCTGACAATGATTCTAACAAATCTGATGAAAATGATATAGAGGTCATGTATGTTGCAATGAAAGATGATTTTGATGATGATGAGAAAACTACACTAATTTCTTATATGAGTAAAGATGATCATTGGATTATTGATAGTGGATGTTCACATCACATGGCCGGTGATAAAGATAAATTTGAAACCTTAGATCAGTGTAAAGGTGGTTATGTTAAATTTGGAAATAATACAACATGTCATGTTAAAGGGAAAGGATCAATTCAATTGACTAACAAAAATAGATGTGGTGATGTACATTGGGTTGATGATCTTAAGTATAACTTATTGAGTGTTGCACAGTTGAATACTTTTGGATATAGAGTTGAATTCCATCACATGAAAGCAAATATCTATGATGCCAATGGAGAATTAGTTGGAAGTGGTGAGAAAACAAAAGGTAACTTGTTTTATCTAGACTTAGCTGATGAGACATGCTTGATTGCACAATATAGTGATGTTTGGTTATGGCATAAAAGGTTGTGTCATGTAAACTTTGATAACTTGGTAAGCATAAGAAAATAAAAAAAAGTTAGAGGGCTACCTAAGTTAAAGAAACCTAAAAATTCAATGTGCAAGCAATGTCAATTGGGCAAAATGACTAAATCTAGTTTCAAGAGTAAAACTCCTACTTCTGAGGAAATTCTGGAATTGATTCATACTGACCTTTGTGGACCTATTGGTGAGAAAAGTTATTGTGGAGACAAATATTTTATCTTATTTGTTGATGATTACTCTAGAATGATGACTGCTATGTTTCTTAAGGAAAAATTTGATACATTCTAGTTGTTTAAGTGGTACTTGGAAAAATTTGAAAAGGAGATAGGAAAAATTCTAAAATGTCTAAGATCTGACAGAGGAGGTGAGTTTATTTCTAATGAGTTTAACAAGTTTTTCAATGACTGGGGGATAAAGAGACAGATGTCCGCACCTAGGACACGACCACATAATGGTATAGCTGAAAGAATAAATTGATCTATCATTGATTGTGCCAGAACACTAATGATGGAGAAAAATGTTGCACATAATTATTGGAGAGAAGTTGTAAGTACAATAGTTTATACCCTTAACAGAGTACAAATCAAGAAAGGTATGAATGCTACACCTTATGAGCTATGGTATGGATATGCACCTAGTGTAAGCTATTTTAAAGTCTTTGGAAGTAGATGTTTCATACTGAAGGATAACAGAAATGGAAAACTTGATGATAAAGGTGAGAAAGGCATATTTTTTGGATATTCAACTAAAAGTAAAGCATACAAGTGTTTGAATTCTAACACTAACAAAATTGTGGAAAGTGCAAATATTAGAATTGATGAATATGTAGAAAGAAATGAAGCTAAAAGCGTGACTGAGCCTGAGAGTTACAAATCATTCACCTATCCTGATGAGGAAGATTCTAACAAATTACCTAAAACTGAGAATGAAGTTTCTGAGCAACAGTCTGCACCTGCTAAGTCACAGAATGTAATTGTCGGGCAATAGGAGGTGACTTCCGAGCTATCTGATAGAGATGTCAAGTCACAGTTTCAACCTGAATTGAACATGAATGATCAATCTGAAGCAGAGAAAGAACCTACTTTGGAAAAATATGTAAGAAGGCACGATAAACCTGATCAAATCATAGGAGCAAAGAACTCTACAGTCATGACAAGAAGAAAATTGAGAGAAGATACCTGCTTGTTATATGATTTTGAGCCTAAAATAGTAAAAGATGCCTTAGAAAATGAAGACTGGATTCAAGCCATGAACGAAGAGATTGAACAAATTGAAAAGAATAATACTTGGACACTTGTACCCAGGTCGAATGATAAAAATGTAATTGGTACTAAGTGGGTATTCAGAAACAAGTTGAATGAACATGGAGAGGTAACAAGAAATAAAGTTAGACTAGTATGCAAGGGTTATGCACAAGAGGAAGGAATTGACTATGGAGAGACATTCCCTCTAGTTGCAAGATTGGAAGGTGTAAGAACCTTACTTGCATATGCAGCCTACAAAGGATTTAAAGTCTATCAAATGGATGTAAAGTCAACATTTCTAAATGGGATATTAGAAGAAGAAGTATACATTGAACAAGCTAATGGATTTGTTGACCCAAGCAAAAGGAATATGGTTTGAAAATTACACAAAGCACTATATGGACTGAAGCAAGCACCAAGAGCATGGTATGAGAGATTGCACAATTATCTGATGAAGATTGGATTTGCAAGAACAAATGACAACAACAATTTGTATTTGAAGATAGAGCAAACTAAAGGTACTTTATTAGCTGAAATTTTTGTTGATGACATTATATTTTGTGGACAAGATATGTTATGCCAAGCATTTGCAAAGGAGATGCAAACTAAATTTGAGATGTCTATGTTTGGTGAGATAAAAAAAATTGTTGGCTTACAAATATATCAGATGAAGAATGGTATCT
>MU227019.1:547447-559486 GCA_018584345.1 Thuja plicata
AAGAATGGTATCTATATTACTCAATCAAAATATGTCAAAGAGATACTAAAAAATTTTGGAATGGAAGATTCAAAACCAGTGAGTACTCCCATGGCTACTGGACAGAAGTTAACCAAAAATGATGAGACAAAAGAAGTAAATCAAACACTATACAGATCAATGATTGGAAAGCTATAATATGTTGTACACAGTAGACCTAATATTGCATTAGTTGTTGGAAATGTTGCTAGATTTTCTGCCAATCCCAAGGAAACTCATATGATGGTAGTAAAAAAGATTCTGAGATATTTGAAAGGAACAGATGAATATGGTCTGTATTACAAAAGGAATGATAAATTTGAACTCAGAGTTTATACCGATTCTGATTGGGCTGGAAATGTTGATGATAGAAAAATCACCATAGGAGGAGAATTTCTTTTGGGAAAAATATTAGTTTCATGGACAAGAAAGAAACAAAATTTCACCTCACAATCTACAGATGAAGTCAAGTATGTGGCAGCAACAGTTAATTGCTCTAATATTGTGTGGTTGAAGACTATAGAAAGGTATGAAAGAAGAGATCACAGAACTAGTTGTCATATATTGTGATAACACGAGTGCCATTAATATTTATAAGAACCCTATAATGCACTCTAAGACAAAGCATATAGCTATCAAGTATCATTACTTGAGGGAGCTAGTTCAGAAGAAGGAAGTGAGACTGGAATATGTGAACACTAAGGAACAGTTAGCATACATATTTACAAAGACACTACCCAAGGATGCTCATGAGTATCTGCGAGGTAAATTAGGGGTGATTCCCCTAACCAAGGCTAATTAGTTTAGAACGGTACTATTGCATCAAATGTTATATTCAGAATATTTTTCACATTGATGCACAGGTAGTCACACTTTAGGATGCTGCTTAAAGTTGTGAAAGATAGACTAAGACAAAAAAGAGGATCAGTCATAAGCAAGATGATAGGAACAACATGATACAAAGTTTAGAATGGAAGAATCTACATGATGAAGATGTCAACATCTTTGGAATTGTTGTCAAAGAGGGAGAAGTTTACTGAAAGAGGGAGAGTTTACTACTTAGAGAAAAAGAGATTGTTGAACAGAAACAGAAAGACATCAGTGTGATCATAGACACAGAGGGAGACAAGTTTTACAAGATGAGAATCATAATGAAGCTAAAGATATTAATGAAGATTTTTTCATATCAAGGAACACAGTCAGACTTTTTGGATTGTATGGTAACTATGATTGAAAATTATTGTTTAGTGTTGTCATCAATGCCAAAGAGGGAGATTGTTGGAAAGATTAAATGGTAACAATTGTTGTTTTTTCATTGATGTCAAACCTTAACTGGTGAGACTATTGCTATCTGTTTGAGTACCATATCTATTGATTGATGGAGAAGATCTGAAGAAAAGGATAACAAGAAGACCGAGGGAAACGGTTGAGTTATGAGTAAACACAAGGGTACTTGATCATTTGGCACATTGTCAAAGTGATATGTTGTTTATATTTCACTGACAGTTCACTGAGAAGTTGATGTTGATTGAAGCCAGTGATGGTCGAGCACCAGTGAAATGCCGAGGAATATAGAGGTGACCGAGCGGAAGAACACAGTGTTGGCTGAGCAACAGTATTTTGGTAATTGATGAGATTTGAGATCTCTGGCCGACATAAATGAATTTATTGGAATATGTGAAGTTTATTATGGATAATTAATTTTGGTCCACATTAATTAAATGCACAAGAAACCGTTATTAATGTAGGGATTCAAGATTTAATTGATGATTGTATTGGAGAAATAAATTAAATGTAATGATGGAAAGATTTGTTGGATCTGACCTAACCTAAGATCTACAATCTTGATTAAGCGTCAAAATATTTTTCTAACCTAGATGAAGAGGTATATGATAACCTCAAGGGGTTATTCATGAAGTATGCAGTGTAAGAAGTTGTATGCAAGAGGATTGCATGGTTAATTGACTGATTGGCATGATCTAGCAAAGAAGGTTGAGCAGAGAAGTAGAGAGAGATTGCTTTACAAATTTCCAAGTAGATCTAAAGTTTGAGATGAGAATCAAGGCCACTCAGTAAATTAGCATTAGAGTTGAACTGGATCTGGACTGGCAAAGTAAGTTGTATGAATCAGATCACACCTGCTAATTACTTTCTAACCATTATATCAGTTTAAATCCTTTAACCAGGTTGACGTAACAGTAATTGTATAAATCCTTTGAGCAAGGTGACATTTAGATTGGAATGTTTTAAGTCCTCTAACAAGGCCACTCCTGACAGGGTGATTAAATCCTTTAACCAGGTCACATTTGACAATGTGTTTTTGTAACCTTTAACAGGGTTGGCTCCTAACAGAGCTCACTTCAGAAGAGTGAAATTTTGGTAGCATGTTACTAGTGGTTTTTCCCACATCGGGTTTCCATGTTAAATCATGGTGTCAAAATGTGTGAATGTTTATGTTGTGTTTTACTGTTAAGTTTCTGCAAGCTTATTTCATTAGTATAATAAACTGAACACTCTTATGTTATTGCTGATGAGCATATCTGAGTTGTTCAAATTGGAATAAATTTTAAATGGGCACATCAAGACCTGAGGATAACTGATTCACCCCCCCTCTTAGTTATTCTGAATTCATTCTAACACATTAACCCACATCACTCTTGGATGGAGTAGAATTTATTAGAATCATGGCTCCTCATGATCATCCACGTACTTGACATCACTTCAAACAAAACAAGCTTTATTATCACATCATTACTTTTGGTGCTCCTATAAACGATCTCAAAAGGAGGGAATTTTTCAACACTTGAATATAAATTTAAATTGCTTTCTAATAGAATACCTTCTACTTGGGATACTTAAGGGATCAAGATGACCTAGTTGCACCACCTCCCTATACCATCAAATTTCACTTTGGTTCGCTGCTACAAACTCCATGAATCAAAATTTTCACCCTCAATACCATGAAAATCCTCTACCAATTCTTGTTTGTCGTGTTCCTTCAGTGACACCCCTACTTTTGACATGATATCAACCACTTTGGTACCTTCCCTATGCACATGTGTAGTTTTAAATTCCTTAAAAAAATCCTACAAAGATATAATCCTTCAGATATGTTTGTTTAAATACCAAACTCTAGACTCCCCCTTTATATATCATTGATTATCATTAACGAGTTCCCTTTCAAATGGAGTTTGGGAACCTTGAGTTGAATTGTTGTTTTAACTGCTAAGAAGGTTGCCTGGACCTAAACCTCATTATTTGTCCCTTCCAATAGTCTTCTCCCCCCTAACAACATTATGTTCCCTTTCCAGTAATGTACCACAAATCCAACACCCGAAAGCCACAAATTGCCCTTTAAGATTCTGTCAAAATTTATTTTTATCCATCATGTATTTGGGGGAATTCGGGACACCTCTTTAACATTATGGGAAGGAGGATTAGCCCTTAATGGTCCATTAACATGCCATTTTGGTTTGAAAAATTATGACAATTTACTTTATTGGTTTTTAAAATATATGTCATCTAATTAATTTAAAAAAAAAAAGATTTGTCAACTTTTTATTTATTTATTTAAAAAAAAATTAACATGCTCACACTCATTACACTCCACCCCATGTTGCCACTGGAGGTTGTGCTCTTGACATAATTTATTAGTATAAGCATACTATTATTAGTTTAGCACTATTTTTAAATATAATATAACTTTTTAATCCCCACACCTAGGGTCCTGATCAAATCAATAATCTTTCCAGTGATTGTGAGGAAGACATTGCAAATCAAACTATCCTCAATCAAGTTGAACTATCCTCCCTCTTTCCGTAAGCAACATTGGTGCAAACAACAAAATAAAAAATGAAACAATAAATCCCTCCCCCTCCAAGGCCTAAATTAATGACCTAATCCCACCCATTCCCCCAATTGATTCCCTCTCACCCTTAGGCCCCTTGCATCTCCTCCTCCCACCCACAGGGGTCCCAAAACTAGTGGTGGGTGGCAGAACTATTTTTTTAGTTTTGGGGTAATTATTCTATAGTCTCTAAAAACCTTTTTTATTTATTGATTCAAAAAATGTCATTTATATTTCTCTTTATTGGTTATGTTGGGAATAGTCATTGCAAAAATCAAATTATTCTTTATCTTTTTAATAAATTTAGTCACTTGAATAAATGACTTGAATGACATATATAATATTATATACACCTATATAATATTATATACATCTTAATAAATGGATATTGCTGACTTTCACATTATGTTGTCTCTAATGACATTAGTCGAATATCATTCATGTCTATCTAATTATATATACAAACTTTAAAAAATATTAGACATTATGTAATTGTAAAATTACCTACCTATTAAATATATATTGTTTATCTACAATTGGTCTGTTTATTGTTTTAATTATTTTTAATACTTCGTTCTAGTTTCATGTATTTATTATTTGTAGAATATACAATACATTATTAATGTATAAAATAAATAGATACAAATGATGACATGTAACTGATTGAATGTTTGAAGATGTTAAGTTGATGATCATGCAAGACATTAAATCAGTTAATGTATTGTATTGTCATTAATGTCAACTTGATATAATCTATATGGTCATGGAAACAATGCTAAAGACTTCAAGGAACTAATGAATCAAAGGCTATGCTATCAGTAATGCATATAAGTCAAGTATTTACTAAGTGACTGCATACACCGACAGAGTGCACACCGACGGTCAGAGTAAAAGAGCAGAGTCACAGTGTTACCCGACGAGCAAATGCACAACATTACCGACAAGCAAAGTTACAGTGTTTCCCGATGAGAAAAACATAGTGTAACCCGACGGACAGAATTATAGTGTTGCCCGACGGAAAAGACAAGGACAAAGATCCCGATGACAATTGAAGTCACACTGACAGAATAGTCAATTATCACCGATGACTAACTGAAGTGTTGACCGACAGAATAGAGAGTTCAGAAAATGACAAAATGCTTAGCTGTCAAGGAGCTAAAGATAGAATTAAATGGATACTTATCATTGTTTTAATCATCCAGATAAAGACGGAGATAAGTAACTAATTTAAAGCTAATTTGTCCAATTGGCAAGAAGATCTCTTTGAGATAAAACTAGAGTTTTCTTTAAATCTATTGGCAAAAATTGTGGAACACGCCAAGAATCAAGAAATCCAAGAAAAGAGGAAATCATGTCTATATAGAGACAAACCCAATTCATTATAAATTGAGTGGGGTGAACAAGAGAAAAGAGGAAAGATGCAAAAGAGAATCTGAAGGAGAAGAAAGACTTCTTTAAGTCCTAATCAACAAGCTAGAGGAAAGAGTTAGATTCTGCAGACACTGATGAATAGTGAGACAACATCACATAGCATAATAGTGTGGAGCAAAGGTATAAGTGATTATATTGATTAGAGAGGTAATGGACTTACAATAGATCTGAAAATCTGCAAATTGAGTTGTATGTATGAACAGATCATTAGTGTTTTAGTTTAACCATTGAAGCATCAAGTCTCTTAACTGAGCAGGACTTAAAATTCTTTTACAATTGAGATACATCCCAAGGAGTATCAAAAAGTTTGATCATGAATGTAGCATTGGATATACCCAATACCTATTGACAAGCCAAGTGAGTGTTTGATCAAGGATGGTAGCATTAGATGCCAGATACTAGGTGACAAACTATCTTTAAATCCTCTAACAAGGTCACATCTAACAATGTATTTGTAACCTTTAACATGGTTGGCTCTTAACAGGGCTCACTTTAGAAGAGTGAAAATTTGGGGTACTAGTCCCAGTGGTTTTTCCCTTAACAAGGTTTCCACGTTAAAAATCCATGTGTGATGTGTTTATGTTTCATTTCTTTGATGTTTTACATTTCACATATGCAATTCTGGATTAATGGGTATACTCTGCATATTTACTATGTTTCGGTAAATAGATGACTGCTTATCGGTAAACATGGAGAAGAAGGTCTAACAAAGCGATCCGACAAGTAGAAAATTGGTATAATTATTCCAAGGCATTCATCTTGTAGGAAAGAAGATAACTAGAGGCATAATCTATCGTTATAAGTTTTAAGGGTTGATTTAAGAATTAATTTTGAGGCCACTGATTCACCCCCCTACCCCCCTTAGTTATTACTAACAATTGGTATCAAAGCTTGTGTGCTTAGAAGGAAGGTTTCAAGACCTAAGCTAAAGATCACAAGATGAACATACAAGATGTGCCCAAGTTGAACAAAGACAATTTTTCTTCATGGCAGAGCAGAATAAGACTCCACTTATCAAGTATTGGTTTTGATGTTACTCAATACTTAGATTTTGAATATGTGTTGCCCATAGGAGCACCAACAGTTGAACAATTGAGAGAGATGCGTGAGCACAACTGCATGATGATAGAGCTTGCTTCCTCACTCTCTGATGTTGAATTTGAAGATGTCAAAACCTGCAAGACTGTAAAGTAGATGTGGGACAAATTGATGCTTGTACATGGTGGTGACAAGAATGTTTTGAGAGCCAAGGAAGAAAACCTTGGAGGAAAGTTTGATGATCTCAAAATGAAAGAAGGTGAAAACATCACTCAGTACAACATAAGAATCAAAGAGATAGTCAATGCTATTCGAGGAGTTGGAGGTGTACTAGATGAAGATACATTGTTAAGTGAAATTCTAAGAACCTTACTGCCTACTTATGCTATTAGAGTATCTTCCATACAATAAATGAGAGTAGTAGCAAATAGAAATGTTACTCTAGACAGTTTAATCGGAAGGCTAATTTCATTTTAGATGAATAATTTTGATAATAGTGTCTTACCAAACATAGAGTCTGCAATCAAATCTTCTATGAGAATAAGTAAATCAAGTCATAAAAACACTATGAGAAAAGATAGTGATAGTGAAAGTGAAGAAGAAGATCTTGATGAAATTGAAGCACTTATGGCTAGAAAAATGCAGAGAGGCAAAGGTAAATTACAACTTGTTTGTTTTAATTGTAAAGAGATTGGACACTTTGTTGCAAGATGTCCTAACAGAAGAAAAGATGTCAGAAGTAATGACAGATCATTTGAAAAGAAGTCTGATAGAGGTGAATACAGAAATTACCGACAATCAGAAAGAAGAGATACCCAAGACTACAAGGACAAAGGAAAGAAGGCTAGTTACCTAGCAAAATGCAAAGAAGAAGATACTAACACCAAATCTGATGAAGACATCGAGATGGTGTTTGTAGCAATGAAAGATGATTTAGATGATGATGAAGAAAGGTATGTAGAAATAGCTCTCATATCTAAAGTTAGTAAAAATGATGTTTGGATCATAGATAGTGGCTGCACTCACCATATGACCGGTGACAAGAAAAAGTTTGAGACTTTTGAATACTATAATGGTGGTTCAATAAGAATGGGTAATGATACACCTTGTCCAGTTGAAGGTAGAGGAACAATAATGTTGAATAACCAGATAAAATGTGAAAAAGCTTATTCGATAAATGGATTGAATTATAATATATTTAGTGTTTCTCAGTTGAATAATTTAGGTCATAGAGTAGCATTTGAAAATAAGAAGGCAAAGATCTTTAATAAATTAGGAAATCTGATTGGTACCGGTGAGCAGACAAAAGGTAACTTATTCTATCTGAATGATACTAACACCACTTGTTTGATTGCTACAAATGAAGACATATGGTTGTGGCACAAAAGATTGTGTCATGTGAACTTTGACAACATGATAAAGATAAGCAAAAAGAGAAATGTAAGAGGCTTACCGAGGATGACTAAGCCCGACAACATCATGTGTAAGAATTGTAAAAAAGGTAAGATGACAAAGTCTAGTTTCAAAAGAAAAACCCATACATTTGATGCAATTATAGAATTAGTCCATACTGATTTATGTGGACCCATGAGGACAAAGAGATATTATGGAGATAGATATTTTATTCTCTTTGTTGATGATTTTTCTAGAATGATGACAGTCATGTTTCTAAAAGTTAAATCAGAAGCATTCAAGATGTTTAAATGGTACAAAGCAATGGTTGAGAAACAAAGTGGTAAGGAACTAAAATGCTTAAGATCATATAGAGGAGGGGAATTTATTTCAGATGAATTCACTAACTTTTTTAATGAGCATGGAATCAAAAGACAGGTCTCTGCACCAAGAACACCACAACAAAATGGAATTATTGAAAGAAGGAACAGATCCATAGTTGATTATGCAAGGACACTGATGATAGAGAAAGGGATCAACCAAATTTTCTGGAGAGAAGCTGTCAGTACTGCTGTTTACACATTGAATAGAGTACAATTAAAGAAAGACACCAAGAAGACACCTTATGAGCTTTGGTATGGTTACACACCCAATGTAAGTTACTTCAAATTTTTTGGTAGTCAATGTTATATCTTAAAAGATGATAGAAATGGAAAAGTTGACACCAAGAGTGATGAGGGAATCTTTCTAGGGTATTCGACCAAAAGCAAGGCTTATAAATGTCTCAATAAATCCTCTAACAAAATTGTTGAAAGTGCAAATGTAAAGATAGATGAATTTGCAGAGAAGAATGAAAAGGAAAGCACTAAAGAACTAGAGGACTACATCAGGTTTTCTTACAATGAGTAACCTGACACTCTACCTGACCAACAATGTAGATCTCCCGAGCAATAGATCATTGCACCCGAGCATCAGGCTGCAAATACCAACAATCAGAATATTGCTCAAAATGATGCACAAAGTGATGGAGAACAGAATGAAGAAAAAAATGATAGACAAAGGATTGAACTTGTACTTACAAGATATGTTAGAAGGAATCATCCACCGAACCAGATCATAGGAGACAAGAAGGCTGGCATGAGAACCAGAAGTAAGTCTCCAAATACAAGATGCCTTATTTGTGATTATGAGCCTAAATTTGTCAATGTTGCACTAGATAATGATGAATGGATAAGTGCTATGAATGAAGAGATTGAACAAATAGAGAAAAACAAGACATGGAAACTTGTACCAAGACCAGATGACAAGAATGTCATCGGTACAAAATGGATATTCAGGAATAAGCTGAATGAGAATGGAGAAGTCACAAGAAATAAAGCAAGACTAGTATGCAAGGGGTATGCGCAAGAAGAAGGAATTGACTATGGAGAAACCTTTGCACCCATTTCTAGGCTAGAAGGAGTAAGAATTTTACTTTCTTATGCTACATATAAAGGCTTCAAGGTATACCAAATGGATGTCAAGTCTGCATTCCTGAATGGAATACTTGAGGAAGAGGTATACATTGAGCAACCAGAAGGGTTTGTTGATCTAGACAAGAGAAATATGTTATGTAGACTACACAAATCCTTGTATGGATTGAAACAAGCACCCCAAGCCTGGTATGAAAGACTTCATTCCTATCTTATAAGTATTGGATTTGTAAGGACTAGTGAAAACAGTAATCTTTATTTGAAGGAAGATACAGATGCTAACATTTTGATTGCTGAGATATTTGTTGATGACATAATTTTTGGAGGCAATAATATGCTATGCAAATCATTTGCTAATAAAATGAGCAAGGAATTTCAGATGTCTATGTTTGGAGAGACCAAGTTCTTTCTTGGTTTGCATATCATGCAACAAGATGAAGGTATTTTCATTACACAATCCAAGTACATCAAAGAAGTACTGAAAATATTCAAGATGGAAGAGTCCAAACCAGTTGGAACACCGATGGCTACTGGATGCAAACTGAAAAAGGAAGACAAGTCATCAGAGGTAAATCAAACTTTGTACAGATCAATGATTGGAAAACTCATGTATGTTGTACATACTAGACCAAATATTGCACATGCAGTAGGAATTGTTGAAAGATTCTCTGTTAATCCCAGTGAATCACATATGACTGATGTGAAAAGAATCCTAAGATATTTGAAGAATACCGAGGAATATGGCTTATGGTATAGAAGAGAAGGAAAATTTTAACTTAAGGTCTTTACCGATGTTGATTGTGCTGGAAATATTGATGATCAGAAGAGCACAACTAGAGGAGAATTCTTTATGGGTGACAGACTTGTCACATGGATCAGCAAGAAGCAAGGATGCATCTCTTAGTCTACTGCAGAGGCAGAGTATGTTGTTGCTACTGCAAACTGCTCAAACATTGCATGGATCAAACAATTACTGGAAGGTATGCATATGGAAATTATAGAACCAGTGATTATCTATTGTGACAATACCAGTGCAATAAACATTTCCAAGAATCTATTCATGCATGCTAAAACAAAGCATATTGCCATCAAGTATCATTATTTGAGAGAACAAGTTCAGGCAAAGGAAGTGATACTTGAATATGTACAATCAAAGGAAAAATTGGCTGATATCTTCACCAAGCCACTGCCCAAGGATGCATTTGAATACTTGAGAAAGAGACTAGGGGTCAGACCCTTATCTACTAGTCAGTAAGATGACTAGAAGGTTGCATCATCCTGACTATTATTAGAATACCATTCATATTGATACAAGCAGAGAGATGGACCTCAAAGATAAATCTATACACTACAAGGTATTTATCTACTCCGAGCACCAGAGTTATTACCAATGGATTGGGAAATATAAGGAATATATTATGGATAGAAAGGATCTGTTTGACATTACTGTCAAAAATTTGTTTAAACAAAGTTGTTTGTTTGTCATTGTTGTCAAAGGGAGATATTATATCCATTATCACTTCTTCTCATCTAAGGGAGAGAGATATCATATTGATAAAGGGAGAGATTATATTCATTATCATCTCAGGGAGAAATTATATCCATCAAAGTATCCAAAGGGAGAGATGCAATCAGAAAGGGAGAGTACACACAAAGGAAGAGAATTGCTAACAAGAGACATACTCAAAGGGAGAGAATTTGACACAGGAGGAAAACACATCACATCATAGAAAGAAAGATTCTACACCTATCCAGCGAGGGGATTGAAGACAAAAAGAAAGCTGCAAGAATCAAATCTAAGCTATTTGAGCTTACCGAAACCCAGATATTTGTAATAGTTACATTAGGAAAAGCTTGATGAAACTGTATATTTCATATTGTATTAGCAATAGTATAATGTGATAATGTATTATGTTTCCATCAATGCCAAAGGGAGAGATTGATGAGATGTAATTGTTTGAATTTTGAAGATGTTAAGTTGATGATCATGCAAGACATTAAATCAGTTAATGTATTGTATTGTCATTGATGTCAACTTGATATAATTTGTATGGTCATGGAAACAATGCTAAAGACTTCAAGGAACCAATGAATCAAAGGCTATCACTAATAGATTTGGGGGCAAATTTCGACCAAAATTTTTGACCAAGTTTTACTTGGTCGCATTATAAAGGATGCATTTTCTTTTTTTTACCAACACATCCCATGTTGGTCGAAATAGAATCATGTCTTATGGCAATTGAAAGAACCTGGCTCACAAACTTGCTCGAAGGGGAAAGAAGCATATAGCATTGTTCTGAGCATTGTTTCATTCTTTGGATCCCTTCCCATCCCAGTTGTCGAGCCTGACTTGACACTTGTGCTTCTACCCTGTTTTATCCGGTTCCTTCTAGACGATCCCTTTTCCCCGACCCTTCATTCTTTTCTGCCCGCTATCCATCTTATCCACACTAAAACTACTAAGAGGTGCCCGAGGTGCTAAGTAAGAGGCGCGCGTTTTGATGAGCCGGGGCACTGCTGAACCCGAATGCGGAGGGAGTAAGAGGAAGTAGGAATGCGGCTCATCATAGAGATCTGTTCCTGGTTAAACCATTTCTTTAGATCAAAAGCTGAGCTACTGTTCTCAAACTGTAGGTGTATAAGTGGTTTTGAGTCAAATAATATGAAATTGGGCCCGCCATCGGATGCTGGGTTGTTGTTGAATAAGGTTTTCGCATCCTCAACACGCCCATACTCGCAGGGATTGGGTCTTCTTGTTGACCAAAGGAAGATGCTTACAGGTTACCCTGTTCAGCATTCTTGTCATCTTATTCTCCTACCCACCCCAATAAAATAGATTAG
>MU227019.1:575524-586945 GCA_018584345.1 Thuja plicata
ATTTCACAAACACTTGGAAATTTTGATGAGTTTTTCATTAACCTTTTTCGAGTCATGTTCTTTTTAGCTAATCGATGATGTTTCGACTAGATTGGCAATGATAGAGACATGATGTTTTCTTAAGCTTCTGCGTGATTGTTTTGAGGAAGATCCTTTAACTTGTATGAATTATTCTAAAGACATGGTCATCAAAGAATCATTGAGGACATTCATATAGGAAGGAGGGTTAACCTTTGTTTGCTCACGCAAAATGATACCTTGGCTATTTAGATTTTCCATATCTTAATACCAACATCCACTTGCAACATTGAATTTGATTAAACCGGTATTCATACTCCCATAGTTAGTCATTCAACTAGTGAGGGTTGTACTTGGTTTCCTAGAAGGGGTTACCATGAGAGAAAGTCATATTCATATTCTTATGGTCGCAGTGGCACCAGTAAGGATTGTATTGACTCCTAGTTCCACAACGCTCTATGATGAAAATATATCTCAGTTTGCATTTCTTTCACAAACCTCAAGGACAATTAGTTGCATTGCATCTTCATGTTAGATTTTAATTGCATCTCCAAGTTAGATTAAAATGGCTTGTCTTTCTAGCACTTTTCCAAGAATAAGGGGGGATTAAAAGTCGACAATACTTCATCAATTTAATGGTTTCAAGTCATCAACATGAGATTTTCCTTTGCATTCATAATCATTAATCATTATTCATTATATATTCATATCAAGAGAAAAGCAAAGAAAAGAAACATTAATCATTATTCATTTATCCATATCATTTAGAATTGCATATCATAAACTAAATTGCATACATCCAAAAAAATCAAAAAAGATAGTTGCATTCATTTATCATTGCACTAAGTATTGCATCCATATCCATTGCATTGCATAAAATCATACATCATGATTAAATCAAAAAAGCATCTAGACCTAAGTTGCATTAACATCATTTGCATCCATTTATCTATGTCGTACTCTAAAACATTGCATCCATAGCATAATAGAAATAAATGCATCATAGAATCATGTAGCTATGCATAAAAGGAAATCTCATAACATCATCAAAGGAGGAATCAAAGATCATCATAGATAAATGTCCATCATCAATGTCTATAGCATAAATCAGTACATCAAAGGTACATCAACAAAATGATCCATACATCAAAGTCCTGATCAAAAATACATATGATACATCATCACTGCAATATCCAGATATCATGGATCCCAATCTGCCTCATGACCCAGCAGGGGCACCTGATCCATCTCCAGCTATACCTGTACCCGAACCCCCTGCACCATCAAGATCCCTATCACCTGCTCTATCCCGTGTATTGGGAGGTGCCTGACTAGTGCTCGTGCTAGTAGGTAATTGAGCTAATGTAGTCAGAAACTGTTGCAGCATAGTAGAAACCTGATCCAATTGAACAGTAACTGCAGTCATCCCTGCCTGTAAACCTCGAACATCCTGCACTAAACCATCCACAATGGGAGGAACTAGAGGTGCATGTGATGTTGGAGGAGCCTGAGGTGCCTGTGGCGCTAATGGTACCTATGATATCACCGATGTCATGCTGCTCTATGGATCAACCTGAGGAATCTCTCCCTGTACTGGAACTTGTCTGGCCACCTAGACATGTCTGTGTCTCTGTCTGGCCCACTCTGCACCAAATCTAATAGGAGCCTATCTCTAAGGTACTTGTGCCTGTGCTAATCTTTGTCTCGGCTGCCTAAATCTTCCACCTTGACCTCTAACATGACCACCTCTCATCTGAGGTCCTGCAACTCTCTGTACTCGAGGAGCCCTAGGTTCCCTCTGAACCCTTTGTCTCTGAGGTCTCCTCCCATCATCACCATCATCACCATCATCTCCGTCATCATCTGAAAGCTCATCCACATCAGGAATAGGCTCTGCTAGATCTGTGAACCTGACAAAGAGATATCACATAAACCACTCTCGATACTCGACTGACATGCCTACATCTGCAATATGCGTCATCATATCCCACATAGCATAACCCAGCTGATCAATCTGTAAGAAGGCCAACTGATAGTCAACATGTGCTCCCCACATCGATCTCTCGACCCGTACTCTAGCATAAAGTGCCATACCCTGAGGCATGTCTTGAACCCGGCCGTACTGACGGAGCAATCTCCCAAAGAAAAATCTCTTAATAACTAGTGGTGATAGATCGATCATCCATCAAGGAGAAAACATATATGGTAGCTCATCATCGTCCTCTCGCCAACTCTCACAATGTAGATATGGCCTCCATATGACCTAATCTATATCATCAATAGTGCATCTCCAAAAATCAACCTTGCCCAGACGATGCTGGACAACCATGCCATCATACAAAAATGCATACGGATACCCTCGGGCCCGCACTCGTGCTGAAACTGGTCTTGTGATAGGGATATGCTCCCAAGTCCACAACTGTAATAAAACTGCACCTGCTGACAGAGCTGCACTGCGCCTATATACAACCTCATGCAGATCATGATATAACTGCACTAATATACAAGAACCCTAATCAAATCTCCAAGGATGGGAATTCAAATCCTCCAATATCCAGCCCCATCCGACCGCAAAGCCACATCCTTTCCTATCTGGAAGAAGTAATCCTCCAATCATCGCTCCTAACAATGATGGAAAAGTATGAAAAGAAGCAAACTATGCCCAAGTAATACAATCGTCATCAATGGTGTTGTCTCCAAACACCTGTCTGCATACACTACTGTCATACACTGAATCATAATACACCCGCTCTCCATGAGTCAGAATCCTCAATAATCTATACACATCCTCGGGCATGATAGTCATCTCGCCAAAGGGGTAGATGAAACGTATTATGGTCAGAGTGCCATTGCTCTGCCATAGCTGTCAAAAGACCTCGGTTCAGCTGAAATTGAGGGAGATCTAGAAGGAAATTGAGACCACATGTCTTGATAGTCCGCCGCTCAGGCATTGTAAGCTCATCAACTAAATAAAAAATCCAAGACGCTACACCCCGTATCCGCAACTTACGATAATGTTTCTACATTTTGAAATAAAGTGAATCATATTAGTCTTTCTATTGGTGAACCATTCTACATCAATAAAACACATTAAATCTATCCTTGCTCTATTTTGAGCGCATCAACTTATTGCTCCTAACCTCTAGATCTTGAGACACAAGGACAATTTGTAATCATTTAAAATCAAATTCGATTTACCTATCAAACATTCATCAATATGACTTTTCTAATATCCTAAACACTAAGTGACATTCTGAACGTACATTTTCTAGCTTGGAATTCAATTGAGTTATCTGGACGATCGATCAAAAGGACTTCATCTATTTTTCTATCTCAGTTTTCAAACTTCATGGTAGGCGGCACTTTAATAAGTGTACGCAGATTTTCAAGCCCCGCGACATTTAAATATTTACACGTGACACTTTAATCATCGAAGGTGGCGCTTGGCTAAGCAAGCGACCTTTTAAAGTCCTATGCGGCTTTTTAAGTATCCTACGCGGCCTTTAAAAACTAGGGTTTTCTAGGTGGCTTTTGGCTATTTGGGTTGTAATTTTTGCCCTAATTCTTAGGCGGATAAGGATTGCTCCTACGTGGCTTTTCAACGCATGGAGGTGACTTTTCTCAGCCCTAAGTGACTCTTTATCTACCCTACGCGACTTTTCACTCAATTTTACTTAGAAAGCATTAAAAACATGTATTAAATGCTATTTAAAGAGCAATAAATGCACTAGGAGAATTCAAACCACTCACCGAAGGCCCATAGTCAAAAGGTCTCTGATATCGGCGTGCTTGCTCGAATCTATGCTCTCGAATGGGTACCACCATCGTTGTCAATCGTCAGAGGATCAGAGCAAATCTCAATAGTAAAAAGTGAAAATGAATAGTAAATTTGGGTTTTTCAACCTATTTAAGCTATTTTACCCTATTTTGTGAGATTTTTGACCCAGTCAAACCAAATCTGCATATTTTGCACACTGGGGCATTTGTTCGACATCTTTCATCATCATTGTTTATCAAAAATGCAATCATCTTGGATCCATTCTATCAGCAGTAGTCATCAAATTTTTTTCACATTTAAGATCAATATGATTTCATTTCTTAGGGGGCATCACCATATCATCCAACTAGGATTTTGCAGCATATCTTATATCAAATCTGGGGCATTAAAATTTCAAACTTTATCAGTGGGGTATCAAATCAGGATTTCAAATCAGAGTATCAAATCAGAGCATCAAATCAGAGCATCAAATCAAGTTTCAAATCAGTGGGGCATCAAATCAAGTTTCAAATATCAAATCAAAGTTTCAAATCAAGCCATCCAATCAGAGTTTCGAATCAAGTTTCATATCAGGTTTTCGTATCAGTCAATTAGCTCATCAGTATCAAATCAATGATCAAGACATCAAGCTTTCTTTGAATCAATGTGCTTCGCACATCAATTCAAAGAGGGACATTTGTAGACACCTAAAATTGACCACGTGTATCTTAAGCATTCAAAATTGTAAATCTCAGCCAAATGCCTCAAATCTCATCTCAATGCATTAAAATGGATCAAATCAAATGGACATTTATCAAGCAAAGTGGACAAAAATCAAATTAAATCAAAAGATTAAATAGTCATAAAATCAAATAATTAAATTCAAGCCTACAAAGGGATTAATCAAATTATGCAATTGATTTTAATCAATTAATTGTATAGTTTAAATCAAAAAGATCAAATCCAATCCATTCACCCTTACATGGCTAAATTAATTAAATGATCGAGTTATTTAATTCCTAATTTATTTGAGACAACCAACCAACTTTCCCTCCATTTGAAAATACCTCAAAGCTTTTGACTTAACCAAAGCTTGATCATGGTCAACTCACTCTACCCCCTACCCTTGGGAAATTGCTATAAATACAAGCTATTTTCTTTGTGTTTGGGATCCAAGAATTTCAAGAGCAAAGCATCCTTATTATAGGCATTTGGAGAGCATTTGAGAGCTTTTGATCACATTTCAACATTTGCATAGCATTTTAGAGTATCATCTTTAATAGCATTTGTTGATTTAATAGCATATCTTGGAGCATTTTGAGCTAGATTAGAGCATTGTTTATCACTTATTTCTCATTCTAGGATTGTCCTTGGGAGAGATTAAGACTGAGAGCTCTCTTAACAAAGCTTAGATAAAGAACCATGAGATGTCATGGGTTTTAAACTTCAATTCTTAGATTAAATAGCATTTTCTTTCCATAGAGTTGTTGTTTCTAATCCTAATTTTATGAAGGTGTTAATCATACACACACATGTGTATATATACACATGTGTGTATATATGGATACACACTTGTATGTGTATATGTATGGTGTGTATATGTGTGTATATATACATAATGGTGTGTATATGTGTGTATATATACATAAATGTGTGTATATGTGTATACACATGTGTGTGTATATATACACATGTGCGTATATGTGTATACATGGATACATACTTGTATGTGTATATACACACATGTGTGTATATACAGACACATGTATGTGTGTATAAACACACGTGTGTATGTGTGTATGTGTACACAAATGTGTGTATATGTGTGTGTATACACACACATATGTGTATGTGTATATATATGTATACATGTGTGTATATACACACATGTATACACATATACACATGTGTGTATATACATACACACACATATATATATATATACACATGTGTATATACACATGTATATACACATGTATATATACATTTGTATATACATGTGTATATACACACATGTATATATATACATGTGTATATACACACATGTATGTATGTATATATACACATGTGTGCATGTGTGTATATATACACACATATATACACACCATATTCAAAGAAATTAAAAAATAAAGAATTAAAATTCCTTATGCATCTTCTCATTCATCTTCCGGGTGAACCAAACGGGTCAGCCCATATTCCGGATTTCATTTTGAGGATAAGCATCTTCCTAAATATGCAACATCTTCCTGAATTGACCATATCCAGAATATGGTATTCCAGTACCCAAACGGGCCCTAATAAGCAATTTTTTGGTCAGTAACACATGGTGATGGGATGTTTGCTACACCCATACTTAGTTGGTGACAATTAATTATCTACACACAATTATCGATACAAATAGACAAGCTGGTAGTGGTATGAAATACCACTAGCCAATTTGATACCAGCGGTCACTTTCACCTTCTAATAGTCAATTTAACTGAATGTGACTTGTCTTACAGGTTCCATTGCTAGATTCCATTGTTGATAGTGGAAGTTCTAAGCTAGAAAATGGCTCAAAAAAATTGAGGGATGGAAAAGGGTTATGCATAGGTGTCTATACTCCATATGAACTTGTGGGAAGGAAAGTTTCTTTCTCTCCACGAGACCATGTTAACCAAGGTAAAATATGATTATGATTAGGTAGAGTTTGGAATATTAGAGATGGGTGAGGAATATAAATGAGAGTGGTTTCTTCCTCCCACACTATTTGCTTCATTGGTGGTGTGTTCTTGTCTTAGTTGCAAGTTAGTCACGTCATGCAACTCGATTGCCCCAATAATAGTGGGTTTTAAACCAGACTGGTGAGATCCGAGTGGTTTTAACTTGGTTAAATTTGTTCGTAACACTTTATTTTTCTAATTGTATGAAGTCACCTTAGTATTTTTAAAGGCGTTTTAGCCTAATGAGAGGGGAAATGTAAGTGTGTTTTAGTTTATTTAAAGTACCACTCACCGCAAACACTGTTTATCATAAGGTTTCTACCAATGTTTTTAGTAATATATGTATTTTCTCTTTCTATTTGTTCCTTGAAACATAACATAAATAGGTCACTTGTTTGGTGAGTACAAGTTGTTAGGTTAAATGCTTTATTATTGCACATGAGATACATAACAAGATGCGGTATTTATTCATCCTTTTTTGTTACAAAGAGCCTATTTTTTGTAATAGTTAGCCTACAATTTAAATGTTTTTGATGTTTCGTATTGACCTTTCGTATTTCCTTTATACATATCTTTTGGGCTTGTACTTTCCTAGAGCGGACTCCCATTTATCCTAAGTGAATCTAGATGAATCCTTGCCACGATAAGTGTGAATCTAGAGAGGAATGGAGGAAGCATTTCTAAGAGGGCCACCAAGAATGAAAAAAAAACTATGTAGAATGACATACATTTTGGCTTCATTTGGCGAACATTATTAGGCCACGCTAAGGTGGATGAACTTGACCCAATCTCAAGTGTTTATGTATTTTTACATTGGACTCAAACATGAACATATTCCACTCTCCTACTTTGCATCCATTCATTTAATTTCTTTCACAGATAAATGACCATGCATATAGGGTGCAACTACAAATATATTACATAGTTGATCTCTATCTCTAACTTATTTTATTTATCATTCTTGATTGCAAAATCTCTAGCAAATACAAAGATCTCTAAATGAGGAGGTATGATTGGACATCTTATTTATCGAGTATTGTTATTTTAAACAGATAATAAAATAATGAGTTATAGTTTAATTAAGTTCTAAAATTCCACGTCTCTACTTTTTTCTTATATTATTTATTTATTTATTTCCTCTAAACTTTAGACATTGTCAAGTGTACAACTACTGTTTGTAAATTGCATGAATAATTCACCCAAAAATTATAATTTCCCTTCTAACACAAAATATCTAATGTTTCTCAGAACCGCTTATACCTTTGCACTCTTTTTTTGAAGGTTGTTGTCGTACTTAATTATACAATAGGTATTTTCCACATTTGGTAGACTTTGCAAATATTCATAGTAGAACATATCTTAATTGATTTATTGTTGCAAAGATTTTTGGTTATTTTAAAGTCCTCGCTTCTTTGTGCCTCTTTCTTGCTTCCTTCTTTTATATGGATGAAACTCTCTGCTACTGTGTGGATTGTACAAGGTACCCAAGGTAAAATCGGGTTTGCCACAACAACATAACAACCTAGAAATTTGAAAAAAAGGGAAACAAAAAGGGAGAGCGTAGGGGTCCACAGTTAAGATCTGCAGATGCATAGAAAAGAGAGAGAGAGTGAGAATGTAAAACAAAAAAATCAATTAATAAATAAATATATA
Source organism: Thuja plicata (assembly GCA_018584345.1). Taxonomy (NCBI): domain Eukaryota; kingdom Viridiplantae; phylum Streptophyta; class Pinopsida; order Cupressales; family Cupressaceae; genus Thuja; species Thuja plicata. The sequence continues at coordinate 583,655 of MU227019.1, forward strand.
TGAGTATACACGTGAACGTAAACATGTACAACCTTGCTCAAAATACTCTAAGGCAGTTTGCTTTACCTCTAGAAAGACACCATATCTGACGCAAGGATGGTAGGATAACCAGGGCCAAAGGTACTCCCAGCTACCAAACCAGCTTGCAGACACAACTTGGAAGCAACATACACGGAATAGGAGAGAAAGAAAGCAAAAATTTATATTATTTCATCAAACATCATACATGTCGAGTTGTAAGGTCTTCCTGGCTACGACCATATACATTCATCTCTTTATAGGATAATCTTCATACATGCGAGGTCACAGACCTGCGATCCAAATCCTCTAACTCTTCGCTACTCCCCAACTGCTACTTAAATCTAAGAACATAAGCTAAATATATACAAAAGTCCACCAAAGAGGTTGGTACCAAAGATCCTAAAGATCCAACATAGGAAACAACAAAGACCTAGATTTAGGTCCACACACATCCTAATGAGAGACCCCAACATTAATTACGCTACATAAATTAAATGCATATGTCGACCAGAAGATCCAACATCCAAAAATCAACTTAGTGAGAAAGACTACCGAACATAGAGACCAGTCAGTGAAACCACCGAGCAATCAAGAGCAACCACTGAGACCCCGTCGGTGAAGCCAACCAAGATAAGTAACCGAGCCCAAGTGGTGAACCACCAAACCTTCAACCAACCAAACAAAGCAGTTACCGAACACTTTACCGAGTAGTCTCCAACAAGCTACCATACCAAAATAAGCATATTGTTGGTCGATAGATTGCCAAGAACCCAAGATGCTCCTGCATCAAGATCCTCTCAACATCCATGGATTGGGCAGATGCATCGACCCAAGGGGTAACAATGGAGTAGTCCAGTCCCATGATAGAAACTAAAATACTGTCGACATGTTTCCCACGCAACCACTTTCCCTTTGATACATTTTAACTCCCTGTCATTGTTCTTGTTTCAACCCCATCCAACTGTGTGTATTATAACTTTCTCATTGTCTCACCTGGTAAATGCAACATGCAAGGTACAAATTTACTTTCTAGGGTGTACCATTTCATTTTTATGGTTGTCTGCATTTTCTAGCCACTGCCAACAATCCACACACACACACACACTTAGGTGGATGTCATTTTCGCATGTCATGATAATATTTTAGGTGCGAGGAAATGGAAACGTAAATGTGAGCGTATTAATTTTAGTAATATTTCTACTAAAATATTAGTTTTACTTTTTTGTTGAATTATTAATTAACTTAATAGATTCTTTATTTATTATAAAAAATAAATTATTAAATTTTGATTTTGAGATTTTGATATATATTACTTTACATTTAGTTTATTTTTTATTGTAATTTTGAATTATTTATGTCTTGTGATATTGCTATTAGGATTCAACTGTGTATTTTTTGAGTCAAACTCATTGACCCATGTTTCATGAGTAGTGGTTCACAAGGACCCATCTCTCATGAGAATGTTCATGGAACACTTACATTCATTGCATCTAGGTGATGTTTACAAAGGTGAAACAACGAGACTTCCCGGGAGGTCACCCATCCCAATACTACTCCAGTTTGAGCGCGCTTAACTATAGAGTTTCCTCCATGCTTAATCTCACTCTGCTTCCTAAATAGGGTTACAAGTAGAGTGATATTAACCATGGAGGAAACTCTGTAGTTAAGCGTGCTTGAGCTGGAGTAGTACTGGGATGGGTGACCTCTTGGGAAGTCCCTGTGCATCATCTCTGTGAGCACCACCTAGATGTAATGTTTGCTAAGTGTTCCATTCATTCTTATGAGAGATGGGTTCTTGTGAACCACTACTTATGAAATGTGGGTCAATGAGTTTGACTAAAAAAAACTACACAGTTGAATCCTGATAACAATATGACAATTTGACTTGCTGTGGAAAATATCTCCTACTTATCTATTTATGACTTTTTTTTAATTTTTTTTTTATAAAAAGTAATCAAACGTTAAGGGTCCGTTTGTTTGTTGGAATTACAGAATGCTGGAATTCTGTAATACTGGAATTTATCAATTCAGGGAGTTTTAAATCTGGAAAATGGCTTTTGAAATATTGCTGGGACTGTTTGGCTCACATGGAAGATGAGTGAGAATATGGCTGGAATCATTTGCCTCACATGAAAGATGAATGAGAATATGGCTGGAACCGTTTGGCCCACCATTCTTACATTCGAGGAATCCCATTAATGTAATGGATATTCTACAGAGACACCATTTATGCAATGGATAGTTACAAAGAGGGAAACACTGCGGTTTTGTTCAATTTGATTCTCTACTAGTGCGTTGAAATGGAAGTAGAAGAGAAAAGATGCAGTTTTGTTCAGTTGGGTTCTCTACCAATGCCTTGAAATGCAAACACGAAAGAAAAAAAATGCGAACAAATAAAAGCTTGAACGAATATTGACAAATCATAACAAAAGAAGAAAATAAAAATTGAAACCTGGAAATTTGAGAAAATGCATGGACATTAAGGCCCGTTTGTTTCGCGGAATTCACCAGGAATTGGCATTTCTGAATTCCCAAAATGTTCAATTCCCTGTTTGGTTCCAAAATTAAAAATTGGAATAGGGTTATGCGAATTCTAATTTTGGGTCATTTTGAGCATTCCACAATTCCCCCTTCAGACCTGGAATTGGAATTGAAAAGTGGAATTGGAATTGAGAGTATTATTTTGGGACGGAAAATGCATTCTCATTTTTGTGTCAATAATGTATATTATATTGCTATAAGGATGTATATATATATACAAGTGTGTATATATACACATGTGTATATATACACATTTATATATATATATACATGTGTGTATATATACATATGAGTGTATATACACACTATACACACATGTATATATATAATATATATACATGTATGTATATACACTCATGTGTATATACACACATGTGTATATATATACACAAATGTGTGTATATATGTGTGTATACACACAAATGTGTGTATGTGTGTATATATACACATATGTATGTGTATATATATACATGTATATATATGTGTGTGTATATATACACACATGTTTGTTGTTGGAAACAATTGTTTAATTGTGTATTGTCCTTGATGTTACACAAATGTCATATCAGTCATTAGACAGAGTCTACCGAGCTCAGAATGTTCAAGGCAGTTAACCAAGTCTACCGAGCTCAGACGGTAAGAGAAGCTATTTACAGAGTCTACCAAGCGCTCCAGAATACTATACCGAGAAGTTAGTTACTACCAAGCTCACTCGGTCGACAAAAGAAA
>MU227019.1:593124-652661 GCA_018584345.1 Thuja plicata
CACGTTATATCTGGTGTTACTTGTGTTTCTGCTATTTGATTTATGCATGTCAATAACTGTGAATGTTTAATGAACAATGATAAGTTAATCTACCGAGTAACAGTAGTATATATTGAAGACATCTAAGAGACTTGTGGATTTATTTTTGTGGTAACTGATTCACCCCTCCCCTCTCAGTTACTCCATCTATATTTCCAACAGTTTGTATATACATACATATGTGTATATATACACACATGTGTGTATATGTGTATGTGTATATATACAAATGTGTGTGTATACACACATGTGTGTGTATGTGTATATATACACACATGTGTATGTGTATATAAATATATATGTATGTGTATATATACACATATGTATATATACATGTGTGTGTATATACTCACATGTGTGTGTCTATACACACATGTGTGTATATATATGTGTATGTGTGTATATATACACGCACGCGTGTGTGTATATGTGTATGTGTGCAAAAACAAAATTCCAATTCCAATTCCAGTTTTGTGGAACCAAACACAAAATCTGCATCTTCTCAGTCATCTTCCAGGTGAACCAAACAGGGCAAGCCCATATTCTAAAATTCGTTTTGAGAATAGCAGAATTCCAGAATGGATTCAATTCTAAAATTGGCAATTCCAGCATACACAAATTCCTGCAAAAAGAAAAAAAAAAAAAAAGGGGGTGGGGGTAGGGGACGGGGAAAGAAAGGAAAAGAGGACCAATTAATTTATCTTTAACATATCTTCGCGTACCCGTACCCGTACCCATTGCACACCAAGGTGCGATTGCTAGTTAGAGGAGGTATAATGAGTGGATTGAGGTTTGAAAAATTTCAGTGGACCTTACATCTCAACCATCAACCATCAACCATCTCAAGTGGGAAGCCTTCTTTGAGGGAAAATTCAGTTTGTAGACCTATAACTTTGTTTCTCCTTGTACTGTAAAGAAAGTGGAGGAGATGGGGAAGGAGCAAAGCAAATGCAGGTCCAAAATCAAGGCTCTTAAGGATTGTTATGCCAGGTTCTCAGGATCTGAGAGACAAATGTTCTGCAAGCACATAAACCATGCGCTGGGAGTATGCCTCATATCCACAGCATGTCCTTCCGAGGCGGACGCAGTTCAAAACTACTGCTCCAGTGCCGGCACTGCCATCAAACGAAAACAATGCAAGGAAGCTCAGATCAGACTCGAGCTCTGTATAGGCGCCCATCAAACTGAATAGCACATCTCAACGAAATCGGGCAAAGATAAATACCATTATCCTCAATTTGAATGCGTAAGTGCGGTAACTCTACACAAGTTTCTAGGATTATGATTGGCATTATGAAAATTTACCTTGCCTATTCCTATTAGGGTTTAAATTTAGGGGTTTTCTCAAAAAATTGGTGAGGGGAAATTGTAGAATTGATCTGGTTCATACACAGTGTGTAAATGCTTTTACACTATTTTCACTTTTCTTTTTGCATTCCGAATATTTATATTGCAAATTGTTTTTGAGGTTTGAATTCAGGGTTTCTTTAATAAAACTTTCAAGTAAGTGGTCAGAGGGGGAGTTTGGAATAGCGAAGCATAAGTGTTTTAAGAAAGTTTCTAAGTTAGTAAAATTGGAATATGTATCCTTGTAGAGAGTTTATTTATATATCAATTATTTACTTATTTGACAAATTCCCCGTCTGTTGTAAAACTGTGGAGATGCTGGACTGGGTGAGTTGGATGCGGCAATTTATCGAATTTGACCACTTTATTATGTTTTTATGCTTAAATGTTCTTGTAGCATTGAGGTCTGCGAAACATCGTGAGCTGGGTGCTATATAACTTGCATCTAGTCTCATCAGTTGGGCTATGCCGCATCCAATGTGTTCACGTCACCCTCCGCATTGATATGATTTATCTAATTTCAATACGCTGTCATGTTTCCTGTGGATTTGAAAGCCTTATGTGTAACCGCTTTAGCTCATTCATTTCTTTCAATTATTCGATTGCACTGAAAATTACGAAGTTAATATTAATTGATACAAAAATGGAATTTGATTGAAACTGGCGCAGGAGTACCTGGGTGAGTCAGCAATCGGTACCACCCAAAAACATTTTCAGGTTTGGTTTCCAGTTTTTGGTTTAGTTTGGTTGGCTTCAATTTTGCAGAGTTTCATTTTCTCCATGTTCAATAGTAATATGCCTATAAAGGGGGAAGGGGAAAGTTTAAAATACAAGTGTTTCATCGAGTTTAGGGACGGGGGCAAAGGGCCTAAGTTTGGGGACGGTGGCGGGGTGGTGCTGATATACATATAGTACTTGAAAAACTAGTTATCAAAAGATGTATAAGAATTACATTTCAAATGAAACTTTGGCAAATTAGTAAAACAACAAAATTGCAAATAGTAAGATATAAGATTTCCATTTTAATTTTAAATACTTGAATACTAAATATAAATAAAATTTGACAAATGAAATTTTCAAATTGGATATTTCTATTATATTGAAAATATGATAAAGATGATTACAATGAGTAGCATGATATCAAAATAAGTACAAAATTTCAAAAATGCAGTGAAGGGAAGCCTCTGCGCATCCTCAAACTCCTCATCACTGGAACTACTGGACTTGTCATGGTCGAGATCTGCCAAATCAACACCAAACGACCTTGCATATGAAGTCGTAGCATGCTCATCAATATGTGATGGTTTCTCTAGCTCTACATCCCATCATGTTGTTCGACTCCCTTTGTACACAAGTGTCTTGCAACCAATGAGACACAAAGCACTATGTACAACCACAAGCTGCTTTGCTGTCCTAGAGGTAAGTCTGTTCCTCCTAAGAGAGTGGATCAAGCTATAGGTAGACTAGTTCCTCTCAACAACTGAAGAATTATTGATGTGAGTTTTGCTCCACTACAACATGCAAAATCAAATACTTAGTATTCCAAGACGAAATACCAAATTTCCAACTCTCTCTTGAATAAGGATGCTCATATGCTAAACAATGTATCTAGAGTGTGTGATCAAGTGAGACAACCTCAAGGTTCCTTCTTATTGTGGACTTTCACTCAGTTTTAATGATGTGATATGTTGGTTATCACAAAGGGACTTACTCTGTTCAATCAATGGATATCAACTACTTCAACTACTTCCAATCAAACAACTTGCAAAGAGAAAGGGTTTAGAGAAAGCTACTCTACTCTTAGAATGCAAGAAACTGCGGATGCCTTTGTGCCTATACTAGAGTTAGTTTTGTTGAAGTTTGTAGCTTCGTGAGAGTAATTCAGAATCATCGGGTTTCTCAGAATCTCATATTCTGCTATGTCTATGTTGTGTTCTTGCGCACATCTCTACACCTGTTCGTGCTTGCTCTTCCAACTTCGTGTGTTGAAGGCATCGTGCCTTGTTGGTTTCTTTTCATCTCCTTTTTGTTCGCATTCTCCTTGCGGAAGCGTTTTGGCTTCTTGGTCTCTTGCGATATTAATTAGCTTACCGCCGGCTTCATATTTTATGTCTTATATTTATGAGATAAACGGTTCCTTATCTCCGTCACTTTTCTTATGGTCTATGACTCTTAATTTTCGGGAATATCGGTGTCTTTGTAATTGATTTCTTGCATATTCGCCTTCTTGTGTATCGTGGTTCTTTTTCATATGGAGGATTCATTTTTCTCATACACAAGGTATGCTGGGGTATGCGAGTCTTCTACGTGAGAAAAGGTATATAACAAACATTTTGTTTTGTGCTGCTATTTTAATTCAAAAAGCATTGTAATTAGTTAGTGATTATTGCTGTTACTAATATATACGTATGTTTAATTGATTGAGTAGTCTATTCTTTTGTGAGAAAAAAATATCTTAGATCATTGAAGGTTATTGTTCATTGAAGAGATTTAAAAGGAGTCTCAGATTTTGTAATCAGTATTGTTAATCTCTAATAAAGGATCTTTTGTGGGCTGGGTTTTTCACTCTCGGTGAGGAGAGTTTTCCCAGGATAAGTCTCTAGTATTCTTTGTTTTGTTTGTTCATCTATTTCTGGTTCAAAATTTAACATGGTATCAGAGCTGGTTTAAGAAAAACGATCCAGAATCAGAAATAGTCGTTATTTCTATTTGCTATTTTTCAGTGATTTTGATTCAACTTGTAACGATGGTGAATAGTCTGAAAATGGAGGACAGACTGGATGGTTCTTCTAACTTTTCCTCATGGAAGTTTAGAATTTTGATCTCACTTGAAGAAAATGATCTTCTTGACTATGTTAATTCTGATGTTCCTGAACCTTCTGGAGATGTTGAGAAAGCTACATGGAAAAAGTACAAAATCATGGCCAAGAAAATTTTGATTGATTCAGTTAAAGATCATCTTGTTCTTATTATCTCTAATAAGTTGAATTCAACTAAAGATATGTTTCAAAGATTGAAGGACCTGTATGAATTCAATAACACCAGTAGAGCTCTTGCCCTTCGTCGTCAACTTCTTCATGTTAAAATTGCTAGAGGAGATTCAGTGGTTTCATATTTTATGAAGATTACTGAATTAAAAGATCAGCTAAGTTCCATTGGTGAATCATTTGCTGATAAAGATTTAGTGATGCTGGCCATGAATGGTCTTCCCCACTCTTGGGAATCATTCATTCAAGGTGTTAGTGGAAGAGACGATCTTCCTAAATTCGACAGATTGAGGGCTGATTGCATTCAAGAAGAATGTAGGTTGGAAGCTAGAGGCAATGGTCATAAATATCATCATGAAGATGATCATGTTCTTGCTGCCCATACTTCAAAAGGGAAAGATAGAAGAGGTAATTTCAAAAGATATAGAGAGGAATTCTGATTCAGCTCCTGATCCTAAGAAAAAGGACTTTTCAAAGATTCAATGTGTTAGGTGTGATAAGTTTGTTCATTTTGCTTGTGACTGTACTTTAAGGCCAAAGCCCCAAGCAACTGTTGCTAATGTTGAGAATTCTTCTCCTCAAAAGGAGTCTAGTGATAACTCTGAAGGGTTCTTGTTTATTTGTGCACTTTCAAGTAATATTCCTACAAATAGTGATACATGGCTGATTGATAGTGGAGCTTCTCGCCACTTTACTGGTTATCGTGAACACCTCTTTAACTTGAAAGAAAAAGTTTCTCATCTTTAAGTCATTATTGGTGATGATGCTTGTTACTCAGTAAAGGGCGCTGGTTCTACATCCTTTTAGTTGGATTCAGGTGTACCTCTTCATCTAAGTGATGTTCTATTTGTTCCTGGTGTTAAAAGAAATCTGATTTTTATTTCAGCATTAGAAGACAAACGATATCATGTTGCTTTTGCTGATGGAAAAATTCTTGCTTGGAAGAAGAACTCAAATTTTCAATCAGCTCGGTTTTTTGGTGTTCGCCATGATAGTCTCTACAAACTTTCAGCTTATCCTACTCTTGCCTTGGTTCATGATTCATCAAGCTCAAGTGAGTTGTGGCATAAACGTTTGTGTCACTTAAATTTCAGAACCTTGTCTTCTATGGAGAAGGTTGTTGATGGTATTCCAAAGCTGAATCAAAATCAGGAAGGAGTATGCAAGGGATGTGCTCTAGGTAAGAATATTAAAAGTACTTTTCATAGTAGTGAAAGTAGAGCCAAGGAAGTCCTAGAGTTAATTCATTCTGATTTATGTGGTCCTATGTCTGTTGCTTCTCTTAGTGGCTGTTGGTATTATGTTACTTTTATTGATGATTTTTCTCGTAAGTGCTGGATATATTTTCTTAAGACAAAAGAATCTGATGAAGTGTTGTCCAAATTTAAAGAATTCAAAGCTCTTGTTGAAAACTTATCTAACAAGAAAATTAAGGTTCTAAGATCAGATAATGGAGGAGAATATGTGTCTAGTTTATTTCATAATTTTTGTATTGAGGTTGGGATTAAGAGGGAGTTTTGTGTCCCTTATAACCCTCAACAAAACATAACAACTGAGAGAAAGAACAAAACAATTGTTGAGGCAGTGAAGGCTATGATTCATGATCAAAGCCTTCAAATGTTTTTATGGGCAGAAGCTTGCAGGACAGCTGTGTATATTCAGAATCGCAGCCCTCATCATATTCTTGATAATATTACTCCAGAAGAAGCTTTTTCAGGTATCAAACCAGACATTAGTCACTTTAAGATTTTTGGTTGTCCTGTCTATATTCATGTTCCTAAAGAGAAAAGATGTAAGCTCAAACCTTTAGGGAAGAAAGGCATCTTTGTTGGATATAGCAAGTCTTCAGAAACATACAAGATTTATATTCCAGGTCAAAAGCATATTTAAATCATCAGGGATGCTACTTTTGATGAAGATGCAACTTGCAATAAATCTAAAGAAACTAATTTGGAACTTGAGTCAGAATATATTGAGCCTTCTCAAGATATAGACGTGACTGTTTCAAATCCACCTTCAAAGATTCAGAGGGAGCATTCAGATCTAGAAGAGGTTGTTGATCCGATTGATCCAGTTGAATCCATTGATAATTCAGCAGGTCCAAGTAATGTTTCAGCTGGTAAGAAAAGACCTCTATGGGCTAGAAACACCGTGGAAGAGATTGAAAAATATGCAGCCCCTCGTGGCACTTTTAGGGAGAGTAAAAGGCCTCATAAATTTGCAAATTATGTGTCTTTGATGAGTCATATCATTGCTTTTGAACCATATAATTTTGAAGAAGCTTCAAATCAGCAAGTGCGGAAAGACGCCATGTTGGAAGAATATCAATCCATCATCAAAAATGATGCATGGGATATTGTTCCTAGGCCTGAAAATAAATCTGTGGTTTCCTCTAAGTGGTTGTTTAAAATCAAGCATGCAGCCGATGGAAGTATAGAAAAACACAAGGCAAGATTTGTAGCTAGAGGGTTCTCACAAAATGAAGGTATAGATTATGATGAGACTTTTGCTCCAGTAGCTTGCTATACCACTATTAGATCAATCATAGCTGTTGCAGTAGTTAAGGGTTGGAGTCTTCATCAAATGGATGTTAAAACAACATTCTTAAATGACACTATAGAAGAGGAAGTTTATATAGAGCAGCCAGAAGGGTTTGTTATTAATGACAAAGACTCTCATGTGTGTAAGCTGAAAAAGGCCTTGTATGGTCTTAAACAAGCACCACGTGCTTGGTATGAGAGAATTGACAATTATCTTTTGAGCCTAGGCTTCCTAAAGAATGATGCTGATCCAAATTTATACTTCAAGGTATGTGATGGAAAAGTGCCGATTCTTGTGCTCTATGTGGATGATTTATTTCTTACAGGTGATAATGATCTCATTGTCAAATGCAAGGAGTTAGCTTCCGAATTTGAAATGAAAGATCTTGGTCTTCTTCATTATTTCCTTGGACTTGAAGTATGGCAAAGAGAAAATGAATTAATTTTAAGCCAAGGAAAATATGCAATTGATATATTGAAAAGGTTTGACATGTTAGAGTGCAAGTCAATGGTTACTCCTATGGAAGCAAATCTGAAAAAAGTTACATGAGGAGGCAGCACTTTCAGATTTAGTTGATCCTTCCTTATACATGCAGTTAATTGGCTCATTAATGTATTTGGTGAATACAAGGCCTGATATTTGTTATGCTGTAAATACCTTGAGTCAGTTCATGTGTGAACCAAGGCAACATCATTTTGTGGCAGCAAAACATATATTGAGATATGTTCGTGGTACAATGGGTTTTGGTCTAAAATACTCTTCATGTATAGAGCTGAACCTTCTAGGCTTCACTGATTCAGATTGGGCAGGTTCTGTACCTGACAGGATGAGTACTTTAGGATGTTGTTTCAGCTTAGGTTCAGCTGTAGTTTCTTGGTGCAGCTGGAAACAATCTTGTGTGGCTCAAAGTACAGCTGAAGCAGAGTATGTTGCAACATGTGTGGCTGCAAGAGAAGCTGTGTGGCTTCGAAAATTGATTGCAGGCTTGTTTGGACAGCCTTTGGATCCTATAGTGATATTTTGTGATAACCAAAGCCATGTGAAGCTTTCAGTTAATCTTGTCTTTCATGATAGGACTAAACATGTGGAAATTAAGTATCATTACTTGAGAGACATGGTTCAAAGGAAAGCAGTTGAACTTAAGTACATCTCTTCAGAGGAGCAGACTGCAGACATTCTTACCAAGCCACTTCTAAGGGCGAAGTTTTGTTATTTCAGAGAAAAGCTTGGTATTGTTGAGAATGTTGCTCTTGCTGAGAGTCTCAGCTTTAGTAATTCCTTGTTCATATTTAATGAGTTCTTCTCTGTGAGAGAAGTTCGAGGTGCAATTCCTTGTTAATGAGTTCTTTCTATGAGAGAAGTTTGAGGTGCAATCCCTTGTTAATGAGCTCTCTGCGAGAGAAGTTCGAGGTGCAATCCATTGTTAATGAGTTCTTCTCTGCGAGAGAAGTTCGAGGTGAAATCCCTTGTTTCCACCTTCTGGGAGTAGCTATGGTGGAAGTCATATGTGTGACTCTATGACTTATTTTTGTGTTATTTTTCACCCTCTAGGAGCAGCTATGGTGAATTTTGTTATGCTGAGATAACAATCTTGTTTTGAGAAAATCTATGATAAGATTTTTGTTGACATTTTGCTTGGTTGCAGCTAATCTCAGTATTCATGAGATGACTAATTGAAGAACTCTCTTGCTAAGAGGGAGTGTTGAAGTTTGTAGCTTCGTGAGAGTAATTCAAAATCATCGGGTTTCTCAGAATCTCATATTCTGCTATGTTTGTGTTGTGTTCTTGCGCACATCTCTACACCTGTTCATGCTTGCTCTTCCAACTTCGTGTGTTGACGACATCATGCCTTGTTGGTTTTGTTTCATCTCTTTCTTGTTCGCATTCTCCTTGCGGAAGCGTTTTGGCTTCTTGGTCTCTTGCGGTATTAATTAGCTTACCGCCGACTTCATATTTTATGTCTTATATTTATGAGATAAACGGTTCCTTATCTCTGTCACTTTTCTTATGGTCTATGACTTCATTTTTGGGAATATCGGTTTGTCTTTGTAACCGATTTCTTGCATATTCGCCTTCTTGTGTATCGTGGTTCTTTTTCATATGGAGGATTGATTTTTCTCATATACAAGGTATGCTGGGGTATGCGGGAGTCTTCTATGTGAGAAAAGGTGTATAGCAGACATTTTGTTTTGTGCTGCTGTTTCAATTCTGAAAGCATTGTAAATAGTCAGTGATTATTGCTGTCACTAATATATACATATGTTTAATTGATTGAGTAGTCTATTCTTTTGTGAGAAAAGATTATCTCAGATCATTGAAGGTTATTGTTCATTGAAGACATTCAAAAGGAGTCTCAGATTTTGTAATCAGTATTTTTAATCTCTAATAAAGGATCTTCTTTTGTGGGTTGGTTTTTTCACTCTCGGTGAGGAGAGTTTTCCTAGGATAAGTCTCTGCTATTCTTTGTTTTGTTTGTTCATCTATTTCTGGTTCAAAATTTAACAAGTTTAGCTATTGACATCAACCAAGCTAGTGCAATCTCCTAAGGTAAATGTAAGATGTTTAAACTATCACCATTCCATTAACACCATTGATGCAGAGTGGGCAGACAAGAGTCCCAAAAGGACTAGTTGGTCCTTCAAATCCTCAAAATGCCAAGGTTAAACAACCAAAGAAAATGTTCCAAAAGGCAAAGTGCCTCTACACTTATCACAAGTGCAGAAATGACTTGTATTTAGGTTATCACAACCTATCCCAAGCAGGGCAACCTAATCACTAGGTTCTATCAAGTCTCCAACACCATCTCCCAATAGTTGGCTACTAAGCACTTACACCAATTTGATACCAACTCCCCATGAAGTGACTCCAAGGACCAGGGGTGACCTATGCTCAAGGATTTGGTCTATTTAGGTCCCTAAGACAAGGATCCAATGATCCTACTCACCATGTACACTAGTTTGGGCATGGTTGCTATGATAGGCTCCTTCTAGGCTTGTAGCCTTTTTAAATGGAAATTTGGACTTAGTATAAAAGTACTCCACATAACCCTCCAAACAAATCAGAGATTCAGATACCCTTTATGGCCTAAGGGATTATACCAAAGCACCAATGCTTGGAAGTGAAAGGAAAACATAAAGACACACTGTTTTGTCTAAGCAAATAGGGCTAATTAGGCCTCCAAATACACTACAGGTACCCCTTCCGTACTACAGGTACCTATACTAACCAACAAAAAGGAAACCTACTCTAACCTCCTGGACCAAGGGGTTCAAGACAAAGCCTAAACTAACTATGTACAAAGGACTCCAAAAGGAGACCTAGGCTTGGAAATAATGCTTGAGGAATTGCCCATTGACGGGCAACGAGACATCCCTGCCAGTTAGTGTCTTTAGTTTAAAAGCATTATCCCCCAGAATTTCAGAAATCTAAAAGGGACCTTTCCACAACTTATCAAATTTATCATGCTCTCGTCTTTCATGGGCTTTATCCCAATATAAAACCGGGTTCGAAATTCTAAAGGCCTTCACTTTAGCTCTCCTGTCAAACCATCGTTTCACTACCCCTTGATGTTTTGCAAATCGATCTAGGGTTTCATCTCTCTTCTTGTCCAGTTGCATCAATTGAGACAATCTAATCTAGACTCTATCTTCATTATTGTAAAACTCTCGCATGAACTGCAGTGTTGGGATTTTTGATTGGATTGGGAAGACTGGTTCTTGTCCGTATACCAAATGGTATGGAGAAGTTCCTAAATATTCTTTCGACCTTGTCCTATCTGCCCACAAAACGTATTTCAGTTGAGTATGCCAATCTCTTGGGTTCTTGTCTAATAGTTTCTTGATAACACTCAATAGGTTTTTGTTTGTGTATTTGGCTAGGCCACTTCCCTTGGAATAATAATTAGATGAAAATTTCAAAGTGATCCCATAATCAAAAGCCCAGTTAGAAAATTTAAGTGAAGCAAGTGCAAAACTATTATCACATACCAAAGCATAAGGACATCCAAACCTTGTAACAATTTTTTCTTCAAGAAATTTAATGACAACCTCAACAGTGCAATTCTTAAAGGCTTGAGCTTCCATCCACCGAGTACAGTAGTCGGTAGTGGTCAAAATATACCTGTGTTGCGCCGAGGAAGGAGGATTGATTGTACCAATGAAGTCGAGCCCCCATTTCACGAATGGTCTTACCTCGATGACCGGCTGCAGTGGCATTGCAGGATTTCTCTCACGAGCCGCAACTGTCTGGCAAACATTACAAGTTTTCACATGTTCGTGTGTATCCTTGAATAGAGTTGGCCAATAATATCCTGATCTCAGAATCTTATGCGCAGTGGCCAAACTTGCTCCATGTCCTGTTCCAAACTTATCATGAAAATGCTCTAAAATTCTTCCTGCCTCATCCTTTCCAACACATCTCAAGTATATGCCCTCATGATTCTATTTGTATATAATCGATCCTTGTAACTTGTACCTTCTGCTCTTTAGCTTTAATGCTTTCTTTTGTGCCGAGTTTAGGTTTGCGGGACACCTATGGTTCAATAAATAATTGATAATGTCTTGGTACCGCTCATCTGGGCACTCATCTTCTAACTCATAGACTTGTTGTAACAATCCTGGCCCATCACACGCCATCGTTTGCGCTAGTGTTGTCCTGTAACTAGCCTCATTGGTTGGATATCTATGTCGTATTCCTGGATAGTGGCGACCCACTTTCCTCTTCATTCGCCCAACTCATTTTGCATTAGCAATGTCTTTGCTGCTATGTCAGAAACAATTGCATGTACCTTGCTTCTCAGTATGTAATGCCTAAACTTCTTGATTGCTTTCACCAGCGCGTACGCCTACTTTTCTATGTGTGGATACCTCAATTCTACCTCCTTGAGGGGAGCACTCATAAATGCGATTGGATGTTCTTTATCCTCATTCTTTTGGGTCAAAATGGCTGCACATGCATGGTCAGAGGCGAATGAATATATGTAGAAAGGCCAAGAAAACTACAAAGATTGGTAAATTGGTGAGAGCTCGCTTGATCTCTTCGAATGCTTCTTTGGCTGCAGGAGTCCAATCCATCTTAGCATCTTTCTTGAGCATATCATTCATAGGCTTCACTATTTCTGCAAATGCTGATATAAACTTTCTCACGAAAGTGATCTTGCCAAAAAATGACTTCAGTTCTTTCTTGCTGGCTGGCAGGTTTAACTTTGAAATTGCTTGAACTCTTTCACGATCGATCATGATCCCTCTCTCTGAAATCACATATCCTAATAGTCTTCCTTCAGTTACTCCAAACATGCATTTCTTAGGATTCAAGGAAACACCAAATTTCCTGCATCTTGTGAATACTTTCCTCAAATTCTCTATATGATCTTCCCTTCTCTTTGAAAATACTGTAATATCATCCATGTAGATGATGATGCACTTATCCTTTAAGTCCTTGAAGGCATAATCCATGGCCCTCTGAAATGTTGTGCCTGCGTTGATTAGGCCAAAAGGCATCCTTCTGTAGGCAAAAGTGCCCCACTTTGTGGTGAAAGCTGTCTTTAGTCTATCTTCCTCTTCTACTATCACTTGATTGTATCCTGAATATACATCCATGAATATCATCATCTGCGCTCCGTTCACAATTCACAACACCTCATCTAATGACGGTAATGGATAGTTATCCGTTTTCGACGCCTTGTTCAAATTTCTGAAATCCACACAGTCTTATCTCTCCGTTTTTCTTCCTTATTGGGACGAGATTGGCGACCCACATTGAGTGTCTCTCTGGAAATATGATCCTTGCCGTCAATAACTTCTTTACCTCTTGATAAATCAATGGTTCCAACAATGGATTGACTGGCCTCTGCCTTTGTCTAAACGGTTTACTTTCTTCTTTCAATGGAATAGTATGTGTGATAATTGAAGGATCATACGTCTTTAAGTCTTCATAGCCCCAAGCAATTATGCCTGGAAATTCTCTCATTAACTTGATAATACCTTCCTTTTCCTCGGGCGTGCAAACCTTCCCAATTTGAACTATCTTCGGATTTTCATCTGTCCCAAGGTTCACTTTCGTGCATTCATCCCCTCCTGTGGGTTGATATTTTACTTTATTAAATTGATCCATGTCGAATATCCTTTCTAGCTTAATCATCCCCTTAGGAATGGTGTTGGTCTTTAAGTTTAAGATCCCATCTGGATTAATCTTCGCCTCTTCTATCTCACCATTATCAATAAGTTGAGTCATGAATACATCTGAATTTGTCAGGAATTTCAGAATGTGCCTATCGTCATCAAATACTTGAAAGTTGGTCACATTGTCTGGCACTGATGCTAATTCAACTCTAAACTTCTTCAATCCTTCTAACTTGATTGGTGCCAAAGAACTAGCAGCCTGTGCAAGGGCGTTTGCTACCTTGTTGCTTGCTCTATACTCGAGCTTGATGTTGAAAGCATCAAAACTCTCGATTAAATCTCACTCCCTGTTTCTATACTTTTTTAATCTTTTGTCATTGCAAGCAAACTTCTGTCTCACTTGCTGAGTTACTAGAGATGAATCTCCATGGACATGGATTGCCTTAGCACCCTTCTTGATTGCACACAACAAGCCAAGAATCAAAGCTTAGTATTTGGCCATGTTGTTGGTGCATTTGAACGGTAATCTATGTGCTGCCAGATAAGTTGCCTGTGTAGGGCTGGTCAATTCGAAGCTTGCTCCAACTCCTTGTTTGTTCTTAAAACCATCAAACCTTAATGTCCATATGCCATCAGTCTCTTGATGATCCCCTTGGACTTCCTCGGACTTACTCGATTCATCTTTTATCTTTACCTCTGGATCACACGTAGTGGTTTGATTTCTCACTTCACCCATCTTGCTACTTTCTGTTATATTTGCCTGTAGGACTTCAACCTTTTGTTTTCCATGTTGGTCGTCTCGCTTTAATGCCCCTGGGATTCTCTTCTCTACTTGTTCTAATACGACTTTGCACATGGAACAAGATAGCTCATAATGGAAGGCGTTATGGATCCTGCTCCAATTGGGTAACAACAGATCCCTTACTGATGTTCGGTTACCCAACTCTAGGCCTTGCTGAACTGCCCTTACCACAAAATTTCTAAAATTTTCAAACATCCCTTCTTCATCTAATGAAGAATCATCGTCAGACTCGACAACTACTTCGGTGGATTCCTCTTCCTTCGTCTTGCTAGAAATATGCAACATCAAAACTTCTTCAACTTTAGGCTTGTAAAGGCCAAGGTCTGTTTCTGCAAACAATACCTCATTTCCTCCTCCATACTCTGTAATAGTCAATCTCAACCTTGGGGTACTATCGATCCTGATTTGTTTAGCTAGCCCCTTCCGTGGTAGCCACATGTGAGAAAAGTCGGTAGCCATATAACCATTCAATCTCCTAGTCCAGTCTCTACCTAGGATCAAGCCATAATGATCTGATACGTCCACAACCGATATGTCGATAAGTTGTTCCATCCTAGGATCCAAGGCTAATTGCATGTGGATGTTGTTCAGTTCACCCACCACTAGTATCTCACATTTGTCTAATTGAGTAACCCTCTTGTTTGACTTTGCTGGGACAAGTCCTAATGACCTCCAAACAGCCAGGGGCATAACATTTCTGGATGCTCCTGAATCTATCAGACAATTATGCAGTAACTTTCCAATTATCCTTACTGATAATAGAAAGGGAGTCGGCTCATCTTTCCCTTGATAGAATACCACTGGGGTTTTGAATCTAGGCTTAAGCTGACTTTGTCTCAGCAGATTGAGCTTGTTCCTCTATCTTTGTTGTTTCACTTCCTTTGGCAGCATCTTCGCAATTATTTACATTTGAACTTGGGGTTGCTTCACTTTGAGCTACGTAAACTGGCTGTGGCGCCTACTGATTGTTGAAGGTATCAAGATCTCCATATGAAATACCCTAAGTCGGGGTCACCTCTTGGATCACATTCATTGTATTGTGAGGAGGCTTTTTTGTTGCTGTGGAAACTTGAGCTTGATATCCATGTCCCTTGTTATCCTTTAGGCTATTGAGGAACATATCCCTAATCTCTGTTACTCTCATCAACTCAAACAGTGGTAGATTAATCTTAATCTTCTTCATTTCTTCAGCTACACTTTGTCCTAACTTCCTCAACTCTTCACTGCTTGTGGAATTAGTAGCTACATGCTCCTTATTAATGCCTTGAGTTCCACGCACACCTTGTTGAGTATTAGCACTTTGACCGCTATTGTTGTTGTTGGCTTGTCTATATTGTGGAGCATCCTTTGGATAATTCGACACATTTCTAGCATTTGGGTATGGAGGTGTGTCGAAGTTAATTGGTGGAATGGAGGAAGTTAAAGGCTCATCATTCCTCCTATTACCCCTTTGATAAAACCTTGTTGAGTTCCCTTGCGACTGTTGGAAGGTTTGAACTTCACTAATGCCTTGGACAAGGACACTATTGTTTAATGGAGGGAAACAATATCCAGATTCCTTCATAGGTTCATTTGGATTGGGTGGTGCATCTACTGGACCATTTGCTGATGCCTGTGGAAATTTTTCCTCACTCTCTTCATAAGCTTCAAATTCAGGAGCGAAAGAAAATTCTTCGAATGTTAGGCATTGATCATATCTTGGGGCAGGCACTATCTCATATCTAGTAACCTGAGTATCATCTTGATTGATCGACTCATCCACTACCTTTTGGAATAGGTTCGAGGCCTTCTTAAACTTAGCACATTGTAATTTTGAATGTCGGTTTGTCTCATGGAACCTACAATATTGGGATAGTGCTGAGTCTGCCAAGAGTATCCTCTCAGTTGTTCTGTTCTCCAGAGTAGGTGGGTTATCGAGCGGCGACACCACATTGCCATTATTCGGATTGGTATTCCATGTCTTTCTTTGGTTATTGTTGTATCCTTGAATGCTAGATTGAGCGCCTCCTTGGTAGTTTCTTTGATGCCCACCATCCGGATTATTCCTTTGGTAATTGCCATCTTTATTACCTCTTCGATATTTATTGTCTTGATTGTTTCTTTGGTAATTCCCTTGGTAACCACCTGGGTAATTCCCTTGATTTACTTGAAATTTTCTTTGTGTATTCTGAAGTTGGTTATTTTGATTCTTTAAGTATGTCACCTCGGTAGAGAGATTCTTCACTTGCTCGACTAACTCCTTAATCTCATCTTTCTCTTCTTGTGTTCTTGCAAATGTACTTGTGCTTTGAAGATAAACTGGCATTGTTGGAGGTGCGCGAAACGAGGGAGCTCCGGGGTGCACCTCAAGTTGGTTCGAGGGAGCTTGATATGTGGGCCATGGAACTTGAGTAATTGTAACTGTTGACCTTGACATATTTTGTTTCATCTGCTTGGCTACCTCTATAGCCATAACGTACTGTTAGGATTAGGTAATACTGAGAGGGGGGGTGAATCAATATTACAACACTTATTAAAACTTTTCAACCAATTAAACATTAACCATAAGCTTGCAGAATTGAAAAGAACATAAGCAAATAACACAATACTCATAACACTACAAATTGTTGTCGAGGAAACCCTGGCCAAGGGAAAACCCCGGTGGGGATGGTACCCACAAGCATGCACTAAAGTATAGTGTCCCTGTTAGGAGACCTAGCCCTGTTAGGAGCCGAATATTACATAGTACATTTCCTTGTTAAAGGAATAACAACCCTGTTAAAGGTATACAACACCCTATTAGGGGCCAACTGAGCATACAGCTCTTACAATGTAATTGTGTTACAAAATGTTCTCAGTAATGAACAAAACAAGCATCTCTAATGCTTTAGATAGTTCCTGTTCATAGTTCATCAATGATCTCTGTCATCCTTTGCTCTGCCATTTGTATCTCCTCAAAACATATCATCAATCCATCCATCATACTTCGCTCAACAAAAAGATATTACATATATACATTTCTTCTTTACCAAGTCGACTCTCAATATGAATATTACATAGTTGACTCTCAATACAAAATACATTTAATAAAACAAATATCAAATGCATAGTTGGTGCTCTTACATAATCAAAGTATAGGTTATCAACAATCATAATCCAACTCCGATTGCCAGGAGTGCACGTCATACTCTCTGAATCATCGCTTCTGTCCAGCTGCTATGTATCACTGTTCTGCTGCTGTCTGTCAATCTTCAAATCTCTATAACTCACTGTAAACATTACCAAAACAAAATCGATCTTAGGTGAAGGTCACACATACCCCATACTATCTTCCTCTAAGCTCGCTTGCCATAACTCATTGATCTTGATCTTCGATACCCAAAATACCTCTATATCTCTGCTTCTGTACTTAGTCAATTTCAGAGTCACCAAAACTTAACTTTATAGGAATTGATCTGTAACCCAGATGTGCTGCCATAAATGACAACCAAAAGTGAATCATAACACACAAAATTGATTACTTGCCAACAATCTCTCCCTTTGGCATTGATGGCAACACTTAACAAAAAAAAGTGACTAAGTGTTCCAACAAAACAAAACTGTCTCTCCTTTCTTTATTTTGTTTTTCTCTTCTTCTCTTGTACATTTTTTTCTTCTTCTCCTTATTCCTTTTTCTCTTCTCTCTTCTCCCATTCATTTTTTTCTTCTTTTCTCCCCCTTTGACAACAATGACAAAGGTGCATACAAAGTAATAAAATCAGGGCTTGCCTACCAATTTCGGAATATCTTGAAAGGAATCTTCCAAGATCTTCACTTCTGTACTCCATGACTTAAGCAATAGTTGACTAACATGAATTAGTCCATTCATTGCAAATGATGCAGTCTTTGCTTCTTTCAACTCTGTAGGCATAGAGTTAGTCAATGATTCTAAAGTCTTCTCCATGTCTGATAAGTGTGCTTCAATTATAGATAGCTTAGGAGTGATTAAACTCTTCAGCAAATTGAATTTGGTTAGTACTCTCCCTTTCTCAATATCCAATACATCTAGTTTTGCCAAAATTTTTGTTACTTCCTTGTCCAATTCTGTTATAGATTGTGAAGAGGTTTCACAACTGTCCATCATACTGTTCAAAGTTGCCCTGTCCTTGGCAATAATGTCTTCAATGTTCTGAACATGCCTGATAGGATTCATGCAGTAACTAAATAGTTTCCTTCCATGTGCAATGCAACTCTTAGCATTTGCAGTAGTAGTTTTCAAAATGCTCAAGTCCATTTTGAGTGAGTTAGGGTTTCGACTTGCTTCTTCACATGTTTTTCTGCAACATGAATGATTCCAGTATTGTCCAATCCAGTAATCTCATGAATTAAATCACTACAGATCTTCACAGGCTGCTCGCCTATCTAAATGAACTAATCATGTACTCTGCTCAACAATATCTTAAACCATTCTTCTTCGTCGAATTCATATAGATCCAAAATTTTCATAATGCTCAACTGATCAATATGTTTGTATTCATCTCTCATAATGCCTTTGTCAGTCATATATTCCATTTCAGTAGAAATTTCATCAATACCTAGTATATCATACTTACAATGAATGTAAGCCCTAATATCTTCTACGTGTAAAACTCCGTAGGGTGTCCGAGAAAATGCTCCTTCGGGGTCTTCTTCACAAGACTTGAACGGATGTTTCTTGAACTTATACCTAAGTCGATCTACAACATCATAAATAACAGGTGCATCCATAGCTAGATGATGTAAATACCTCTTTCACGCTGAATTCCGAGTTTTCGCTTCAATTGATCATGCAAGGCAAATGTAGGATAGACTAAATCTCTCCGCTCTCTGATCTCCTTAGGTCGCTCTTTGTCAAATGGTAAGGAAATAGATCATCATATGGTGCTTTATACAATGTTAAGTTATAAAAGTTCACTTTACCCAATACTGTCTAGTTGGCTGTAGATCTTGTGATCAAAATATATGCATCGGCTGATGTTGCGCTTTTAACTGTATACTCCATGATGTCGGCCATGGTCATACCTAAGCTCGCATGAGCTCAATCCACAAGATACGGGGCGGGATGTATTTTGATGTCTTTATCCAATGCTCCCCCTGAGGCCATGATCGGCCAATTAGGTCGATTCTGCTTTGCTACCATCAGGCAAAGATCTAGTAGCATCTATTGTCTCTCCCTGAACCAATGTCTCACTTGTTTCTTTGATCTTCGATATCTTACCACTGCTGTTATCTTCTGCTTTCTTAAAACAACTCTCAAAATCATTCTTTAAATCTGCAACACTCTTGCCAATATCATTTCCATTCTTCTGTGTATTCATAGGAGGTGGTACTCTTCTGTGGTTTACTCCATTATACTTGCAAAACTTCGCTATATGAACTGGATTATTGCATTTGTAACATATAGGAGGTTTTCTTTCCTGATTTTCTTGCAGCTTACAATATTTCGCAATGTGTCCAATGTTATTGCATTTGTAACATGTAGGTTTCACTATAGGTTCTCTTCCATTGTCTTGTCTATATCCAGATTGATTAGGTTTCTTGCATTCTGCTTTCTTGTGCCCATATCCATTACAATTAAAACAATAACCAAAAAAGGTCTTAAAAGGGGCTTTACCTCTGCAGTCTCTTTTCATGTGTCCAAACTTGTTACAACCAAAGCATCTAAGGTCTGATCCGCTCTCTAGATTCTTCAATAGGGGGTTTTTCAGCATCAATCTTTGCATCAGATTTCTCTTCCTGATTCTTTGAGCATTCAGCTTCATTGAAGCCAATACCAGTCATATCTCCTTTAGGTTTTTGTCTTTCTCTTTGTTCATCAATCAAATCACTGCTGGTGTGAAGTTTCTCAATATGTTTCTTTGCCTCAACACATTCACCTTTTATAATCTGATTGTATTTCTCCAGTTCTAGATACTTGTTCTTGTAGTTGTCAGCCTCATTCTTCATTTGTTCTAATGCACTATTCAGAGTTTCTTCAATCTTCTTCTTAGCATCCTTTTGTAATCGAATCTCTTTAGTCATAGCTTCATTCTCAAGTTTCAAAGTTTCATTTTCTTCTTCAAGTTGTTTCATCTGATCTGAGTTGTCTTTGTCTGAATCTTCTTTTATCTGAACCATAAGATCCTGTCTTTGACTTCTGGAAAGTTCAAGCTGGTCTCTGAGTTTCTTTATAAATTTCTCAGCTCTTTGCATGTTGAATCTTAATTCTCCATTCTTTGCTTTTGCTTTGTCAAGGTCTTCTAGTGCAGCATCAAAGTTTTCTTGCAAACTGTCCAAATCCATTCTAATCTCCCTTAAGCTGTTAGACTTTCTCTCCAAGGGCCAAAAGCTCTGATACCAATTGTTAGGATTAGGTAATATTGAGAGGGGGGGTGAATCAGTATTACAATACTTATTAAAACTTTTCAACCAATTAAACATTAACCATAAGCTTGCAGAAATGGAAAGAACATAAGCAAATAACACAGTACTCATAACACCATAAATTGTTGTCGAGGAAACTCTGGCCAAGGGAAAACCCAGGTGGGGATGGTACCCACAAGCATGCACTAAAGTATAGTTCATCTCTAATGCTTAGATAGTTCCTGTTCATAGTTCATCAATGATCTTTGTCATCCTCTGCTCTGCCATTCGTATCTCCTCAAAACATATCATCAATCCATCCATCATACTTCGCTCAACAAAAAGATCATACATATATACATTTCTTCTTTACCAAGTCAGCTCTCAATATGAATATTACATAGTCTGCTCTCAATACAAAATACATTTAATAAAACAAATATCAAATGCATAGTCGGCGCTCTTACATAATCAAAGTATAAGTTATCAACAGTCATAAACCAACTCCGATTGCTAGGAGTTCACGTCATACTCTCTGAATTATCGCTTCTATCCAGTTGCTCTGTATCACTGTTTTGCTGCTGTCTGTCAGTCTTCAAATCTCTATAACTCACTGTAAACATTACCAAAACAAAATGGATCTTAGGTGGAGGTCACACATACCCCATACTATCTTCCTCTAAGCTCGCTTGCCATAACTCATCGATCTTGATCTTCGATACCCAAAATACCTCTGTATCTGCTTCTGTACTTAGTCGATTTCAGAGTCACCAAAACTCAACTTTATAGGAATCGATCTGTAACCCAGATGTGTTGCCATAAATGACAACCAAAAGTGAATCATAACACACAAAATTGATTAGTTGCCAACACGTACGCCTCTTTCAAACTTGTTGGTTTAGGATGCGAGATTCTTGTGAACATAGATGTTTTGGAATCTAAAGCATTGTAATACATTTACATGGCGCTTGCGTTTTGTACGGTATAAGGAGCTTGCCGTTGAGTGTATGCTCTATGAAAACGATTGTTGAAAGAACTGCTAGACTCTTGATCTTGTCTCCTAATATCTGCAAACTGCTTGTACAAGTCCAACGGAGTGATGGGAATACCAAACTTTCCCACGAATGCATCCTTCAACTGATTCCACCCAATTATGGATGAAGTTGGCAAATGCACAAACCAGTAGAATGCTTCTTCTTCCAAGGAGTGAGGGAAGAGCCTGCATGCCACATCTTCGTGCTGAATTCTTCTATTGCATAATACATCTTCAAAAATCTTGATATGTTCCTTTGCTGGACGATTGGGATCATTCACTTGAAACTTGGAACAAAAGTGCTCTGGATTCTTGGGCAAATCATGATATTGATTGAATGTGAGAGATGAGGCATTGTTTTGGATCCAAGGCGGTTGCGCCATCAGTGCTTGTGTTGGTTGAACTGGTGTTGCTCGAGTAACTTGAGCCTGAGAGCCCTGAACTGGATTGTTAGAAGAACTTGTCCAACTCGTAGTACTGGCTACCCAATGATTTCTTCCTCTCTTGTGAAATTGCAATTCTACCAAACCTTCCTCTTGCTTTGGAGCTGATCTCAATATTCTTTGCCTTCTTTCTGACTGTAATCTTTCGGATCTTTCTAGAGAGAAAGATCCAATCTTCCTATCCAGCTTGGTGTTCAATTTTGATCTTCTTCAATAGTTGATTGGGATAACCCTTGCACCTTCCTTTCTCTCTCAAGCCTTCTTTGAATTTCTCTTTGGCGATCCAACCTTTTCTGGATTCTCTTTTCAATTGCTCTTGCCTTCCTTTCTCCTTAATTCAACATGTCAGCAGTATCCAAGTACTCTCTGTTGTCTCTTCTATCTTCCCAAGAGGCCGTGTGCAATGTAGCTACAATATGATCTTGAAGTGTTCCCCAAGTTGCTCTAGGCTGTTGAGATCTAGGAACAACCATTCTTTGTCATTCTTCAATTCTGTCTCTCTTGCTCCAACCTCGCTTGGGCTTCTCTTTCGATTTTTGATGAAATAGGACCCATATTTGAATATAGGTGTTCATTAAGTACCACATGAAGTCCCATAATGCGTGTTAAAATGTAAACACACTAAGGTGGGTGCTAAACAATCTTACAATTGTACACACCAATAAGGTGCTTACTATTTATGCCGGTATATTTAGCCCTTGCTTTAGTGGGAGTATGAGATTATCTCATGCTCACGATAAAGAAACCGAGAGGAGAGAAATGATCATGGGCAAACTGCAAAGAGAGATAAGACATCACTAAGTTTAAGGACACAAGCCCCCAAATAAAGGATCTTAACTCAGACAACCATGCGCAAGGGCACAAAAACAAGCAAAAAGACAAGAGAAAAAAGACACAAACAAACAAAAAAGAGGGTTAGTACTAAAAACAAAACTCCAAATCAACTAGTTGAAGAGATCTCGATCGAGAAAACGTCCCAACCATTAGTATCATGTTCGGAAAGCTATTGCAAGAGCACAAATGGTCACATGGAAAGAACAAAAGCATATGCCAAGGATGAGAGAACACTCCATGATCTAACCCAGTAGCAAAGCTATGAGAGCATGGGAAGAAAGAGAGACCATGAATCCAACAGTCTAGCAAGTTGTGTTATGCTAGGTGATCCATGGGGAAAAAGAGGAGGAAAGAGTAGAATGGCTAACAAGCTATATTATGCTAGTTCCACTCATCCCAAGAGAGAGCGAAGGTGGAATCGATGGTCTAACAAGCTGTGTTATGCTAATCAACTCTATCTTGAAAAATTTGCGCATAGTGTAGCTTATCCTAAGGAAAGCATTGTCTCCTTAGGGAATTTGTAAAAAGGGTTAGTCCTACAGAAGGCATAGTCTCCGCATGGATCCAGGAAAAAAGTGACCAGTCTTAAGGAAAGGATAGTCTCCTTAGGGATCTATGAAAACGATCAAAGGATCTATTAAAATGATCAATCTTAAGGAAAGCATAGTCTCCTTAGGGATCAATGAAAATGATCAGTCTAAGGATCTATAAAAACGACCAATCCTAAGGAAAGTATAGTCTCCTTAGTGATCAACAAGGCTGCATATTGTACAAGGAGACCGCATATATGCCCCCTACTTATGATGGCGACATAGAACTATGATGGCATCATAAGGAAAAGAGAACAAGGATACCTACTTCCAACAACAAGGAGATATCCTTAAACAACAATATATACCATAACCTTAGCAAAGAGGGGAGACTCTTCTTAGCCAAGGAATAGATAATCGTGAAAGGATAATCACAAGTGGGAAGAGACCCTTGAAAGGAAGAGAGCTTGGGTACAAGACATCTACCTTCAAGAGTTCTTGAACAAAGATAACATCTTCAAGACAAAGAGGGGGAGGAGAACAAGAATGCACCCTTTTAGCCCACCTATTGCTAGGTGAAAAATGGATTCTTGATGAAGGATAACACATTTTAAGCCCCCAAGTAAGGGTATATGTTTAGGATGAACATGCTTTTACAAATAAGGAAGAGGTTGCGATCAAGGATACACACCTCTTGTATGAGAGAATCCCAAAACAAACAATTCCATATAAGAAAAGAATGTCACATAACAAACAAATGCCACTCCACTAAGGAAAGTGGATCCTTAGAGAGAGAGAAGAAAAGACAAAGAAAAACATCTTGCAAAATTTCATGCTAGAAAGAATGTACCATTACAAAAGGTACAAGTCCACAAAGGGAAAACGGATCCTATGAAAGGAAAAAGAGTTTGAAAAGAGAAAGATTGTCACATTATGCACACCTAGTGAAAAAATCAATTATAAGAGATATGATTGAGGATATCAAGCTCCTAAAGAGCTCAACAATCAAGTCCATGTATGGAAGGATATCATAGTATAAGAGATTAATCCAACAAAGAGATAATGGATCCTTTAGAAGGAGGAAGGGATAAGGTAGAAAGACCTTGCCCCCCAAGCGAAAGACAAGGGGAAAGACTTATTATGCTGCTTGCAATGAACATCATGCCAAACAAAGAGTCCCTAATGAAGTAAGCCACTAAGATTACATGATGGAGAACAACATAATAGGAAGAAGGAATGCTAAGATATTATATTTATAGTACCAATATCTATAAGCTCTGTATAGTGACATTGTTTTGTTTAGACAAAAAACGAGTGATGAAGTTTTGAAAGGGGTTGTGAACATTGTTTTCTTGAGTTGTAAATCTAGTGCCTTGTAAAGGAAAATGATCTATAGGGATTTGGTCCATCTTTCCAAGATCTTGTCCACTATAAGTTTGTGTAGATATCATGCCATAGACAATCTCATGAGATGTCTTTGGTTTGGAAGGTGGAAGGCTTTGATGAAAAGGTGTTGTGTATGAATGTTTAGTAGGGGGATTGATCTCTATAGGGAGATGCTTAAGCCCATCAACATTGTTTGCATTCACTTTAGTAGGTTGATTATAAGTGTTCTCATCTAGCTCTTTATCTTCAGTCAATGGTATGTTAGGAAATAGATCATGAATGAAACACATAACATCATCTTGTTTCCAAAGAGATTGATGGTTATGATAAGATGTAGGAGAGGAAGAAAGATCTAGAATGGTAGCATGCTTAGTCTCTTGCACAAAGCTACCTTTGGGAGGAAAAGGCTGACTACTCTCTATAGGAGGATTAAAGTTGTCTTCATAGGAAAAAGATACCTTAAGAGAGGTGAAAATGCGATTCGTCAATGTTTCGTCTACCGGAGATGGGTGTAGCAAACGTAGAGTGTCCTTAAGAGAGGTAGTATCTTTCTCTTGCTTCAAAATATCCTTATGAGGAATAGGATCTTTAGGAGAGGGACAAATATAACTCATTAAAGTCTCATCTATATAGGAATGCCAAGGAAATGCATAAAAAGTGGGGTATCGTTAGGAAAGGTAGCCATGATATCATTCTCTTGCACCAAGTGATCCTCATAGGAGAGGTACATTTTAGGGGAAAGATCATCATTGTTCTTGAAGGCCTCTGTATAAGGAGGGATATCCTCAAAAGAAGTGGTGATCAGCTCTTCTTGCACCAAAATGTCCTTAGGGGTGGGATCAAGTTTGAGAGAGGGTATATTATGGGAAAGGATGAAAGGAAGAACTAAGTTATCATCATATGCATAAAAGGGAACATCTTGAAGATCTTGAAGAAAACTTGAAATAGAACTAGCAAATGAAGATAACAACTCCATTCATACAAATCAAATTCAGATAGATGAAATGTAACAACGCATGAAAGAAAATATTTTTGCATGGTTTTGTTTTTCAACATGCAATACAAGAATAAATTAGATGTATGAGATAAGTGCAATTTTTTGTCTTTTTTTATCAATGAATGCATCTCAATTTGATAAAATGGCTATTAAATGCTTAAAATGCAATAATGCGATGGATGTAAATGAGATCTAAACACCAAATTAGAAGTGGAAATTTAATAAGTCGGGCTCACCAAAATGCACAATAAGAAAAGGGAAGCAAGCGGCATAGACCCTATTTCCTATTGCACATTAGGAAGGAAAATGGCCCACTAGGCTCAAGTAGGACTTAAGCGCTAAGCAGGTGCAATGATCCTTCGCTAATAGGGAATATATGTGATGATTGAGAGGAATATGATTGGGTGATGTAAGATAGAAGGCTAAATAGGCAAAAATGACAAGTTCTGGATTATACAGATTGTCAAAAAACAGATAGTAACTTGTAAGTACCAAAAACAGTAACCAGACAACAATACTAACCCGTGGTTTCAGTTTGAAGCTGAAGTGCAAGGAAGAGGTCGCCCAGGGCATCCTGTTCCCTGAAAGAGGTTGCCTGAGGTGTCCTATTCCCAGTACTTTCTGATGATCCTATTATGAGGTTTTCACACCATCGCCCCATTGCAAATGGGGACCCCCCTCTTTTAGCATTTAGTCGTTAGGCTAGTTAGGTTTTGGTAGTGAATTTGGTAGTTCATGGCTGAGAGATCAAGTGGCCAAGCCATGGTTTTAAAGTGGGAACGTTAAAATTAAAGTCCTTCGGGGTCAGGTTATAGTGGGTTGAATGTAAAATCCTAAGTGTATTTAAATATTGGCTAGTCAATTAGTCTAAAATACATTATAAAGGCATGTGCCATGCATAAGGGCCTCAAAATCCTTATAGATATTGATTTTCCATACTTAAAATTGCCAAAATCCTAAGAAAAATCAAATTTTCTTTATAAAAATACACAAAATCCGGACTTACTATGAATTTCTCCACTTATTTTGATCAAAATCCGGACTTACCATGAATTTCCCCACTTATTTTGATCAAAATCCGGACTTATTATGTTCCCCACTTATTTTGATCAAAATCCGGATTTACCATGAATTTCCCCACTTATTTTGATCAAAATCCGGACATATCATGAAATTTCCCACTTTAATTGACATTTTATTGAAATTTTTCGAAGTCTTGGGAGTTTATCTAGAAATGGGCCATTTTTCCCCACCTGGAATCCAGAGATAGAAGATGAGAGTGAAGAGTTTAGATACAAGGCATATTTCCCCTTTGGGTTTGTACTTAGTCAAATTTTGAGACCCAAGGGTAGGATTGATCCCTTTGGATGTGTGCATTTGTCCATAGATTGGTCTTTTTTCCCCTTGGAGAAGACTAAGAATGTGAATTTTTTTCTATGGGATTGAATTTATCCCTACATGGGTTGTTTTTCCCTTTCAGGGTCAGTTTGTTAAGTGAAAATGTAAGTTCTGGGATTATATTAGTCCCTATGAGGGTCGATTCTCCCTTTTATGGACAAGGAAGATTATTTAAATGGGGACAAGGCAAATTTGAAGGAATATGGAGTCCCTAAGCTGGTCGATTTTCCCTTGGTGAAATAAAATAAAAATAAATAAAATAAAGGGAAAATAATTATTAATATACTAAAGTTCTACAAGCTTCTAGAAGGCATGTGTTTTATCCCACATTGCTTGTGTGGGTGAGTAATCAGCTAAAAACCTCTTTAAAAGAAAGGCCCCAGTCATAATGAATGATAAGAAATTAGTTAAGTGCCTGAAGGTTATGGAGGAAAATGCAAAGGGGCTGAAGATCGAACTTGGGGGAAAGCATCATATGGTCTGATATAGCAAGTGGCTGAAGATTAAAATCAGAATTTTCCCTAGATTTCCAAAGGGGAGCCCCAAAGGTGAGTTGACAAAACACTTGTGTATTCAGATTAAGGTCTGAAGATTTCCCCATATGGGTCGGTTTTGTTGAAAATCACCATGATTCCCTCAACCACTAAATCCGACCATGGATGATTGCAGTTTGTCAAGGAGTTAAAATCTGAATTTTTAAAGGCATTAGAGAGCTGCTAGGAGGGTGTTTTTAGACAAAGGTCTGAAACTTCTTCCAGAACAGGGGCGATTTTTGGAAAATTCATATAAAATCTACAAAGCTCCGAAACTCTCCACATTTGATTGTGGATTAAATACAAGGTTAAAACTCATCTTCTTTGACTGATTGCAAGCATTAAGGGGCTGAAAATGAGAGTTTTCAGAAATGTCTGAAGACACCCATTAAAATCGATTGTTTTTTCCTAAGAAGTTTCTGAGTTTTTAAGTGATCTCCAACACTAATTTGTGTGTATTGCAGACCCTTTTGAGGACCATTCTAAGACTATTTCGAAGCCATCAAAAGTCTGATACAGCATATGTCCTCACACTTAAATCTGAAAATGTCTGAAACGGGCGATTTTGGGGAATTTTTTCGTAATTTACTAACTTACCCAATCACATAGAAGGTTGTTTCTGAGTGCTTTGAAGGTCATTTTCTCCATAAATCGCGAAGTGTGAGGACTAAATTCATCCGGAAGAAGGTAGTTGTAGGTCTGTCCTCAGAAAAATCAGAGTTTGTGCATTGGTAAAGGGGTCTGATCTGTGCGTTTGGACTTTCAAATAAGTCAATTTGATCATGTTTTTTGATGTTCTAACAGTCTGATTGCACCCTAGTTGCTGACCATGTCTTCAGACTTCGTCCTCAGACATATGTCCTCAGAAAATTTATCAAACTTCGCGACGTTAAAATTCTGATTTTTCTAAGTTTGTAACAGCAAAGGGGCTATTTTGTGCTCTTAAAGTTAAATTGGCTTGTCTTCAGACAAATCCTTAGACTTAATTTCCCAAACTTGTCCTCAGACTTTAAATCTCTCATATTTGGTTCTATGTTTCATTTGCAGCCATCAAATGTGATTTATTCTAAGTCATGGAGTGCAAATTAGTGGTAAAATCAAGGGATTAAAGGGTTTGGAGATTATTTCCTAATCAAATTTCCTTACAAGATCATTAAATTCATGCCTTCTTTTCTTTTGCAGGAGTGATTGCGTGAGACATTGATAAGCAAGGAGTACAAGGATGGAACAATCTTGAGTAAATCACAAAATTCCTATTCAAGTTGATCTTCCATTCAAAGACTAAGGTGACAAGACCAAAGACAAAGTAAAGGACATTTTATTAGGACTTTATTTTATCCTTGTCCCTATCAGTTTTCCACGAAGAGGATGAGCAAGAATCAAAGCAAGGATTGAACAAGAGTCGTGAAATCAATTAATGCCTTTGACAAGCAAATTTCCACCATAGATGACTACATGCAGGGAAAGGGATGAGGAAAGAGAAATGATTCAACAATGCAATTACAAGGCAAAAGGAACTTGATACATTGAAGGAGACTTAGAGGATTCAAGATCAAGCCTTCATCAAGCAAGGACATGGGACAAGTGCGGATTTAAAGGAATTCATGGACAGGTTCAAGGATTCAATTCATGGACATTCATGTGTCCCTATGCAAGTCGACTTTCATTTGATTAAATGTTTGAAGAATAAGGACTATCATATAAGGAGATCAACTTGTCCTTATTCACATTAATTTTCCATAAGGATCAAACAAGTACACCAAGCAATGTTTGAGGACAATTCTAACACCAAAGTTAGCATAGGAACATGGACAAGGCATAAGGACAAGTCTGAGATCAAGAGGAAGAAAGAATTCATGGACAAGATTCCTATTAGGGGAGTGAACTTGATGATGATCGAGTCACACAAGGAAATGGATTGAGGAAGATTTAATATGTGAAGGAAGATGTTAATGTGTTCAAGGGATTGCCTCAAGGATCAAGTCTGAAGATGAAGAAGACAAAGAAGAATTCCAAACAATGAAGGTGGAATTACGAAGGGTTCAAGTATTACAAAGTCAAGACATCCAAGAGAAAGAAGTCCAAGCACGACGAAGAATTCCTAAGGATAAGGAAGTGGAATTAAGATAAAGATTGCAAGAGAAAGAGGCATACATGTTCATAACGGTGAGTTGTATGATGACTAGGTGGCTTCCTTGCTTCCTATTGGTCCTCAAGCCATTGAATTTTCTCATTGGCTCATTTTGTGGTGCTTAATTTCTATTAGCTATTTTTGGTTGCCCTAATTAGGATTTGTAATGGTTTAATCTGGGCCATTGGTTTCAAATCAATCTTGGTCATTCATTGTAATTGGGGCTCCTATATAAAACCCCAACCCTCTCATTTGTAAAACAGGACTTGTTGAAGTTGTTGCTATGATACTGCCAAATTGTTCTTAATTCATTGTTGTGCCTTGCATGGTGAATTGTTGTGATCAAGTTTGGAGTTTTGCATTGTTTCTTCATTTCCTCACTTAGATTAGGATTTCATTTCATGTTGTTTAGAAGTAGTTTAGTTGGATGGAAAAAATTGTGGGTGTTTACTTGTTTGACTCGAACAAAACTAGGCCACTAACCTCTTGCTAATGGTAAGAGTGCCTTGTGTGGTAAGCTAGTGATTGTACTTAATTTCAATTGGTATTAAATCTTTAGTTTGCATCCATTGATGGGATTGAAGAGGAGATATTGTTTTGAAATTCATTTGAGTATTCCTTAGAAGCTTGCACTAGGTGGGTGGGGTTCGTTGACAAAGCCACATCCACATCTAGTAGAGTCCAAGTCCATCCATACTTCTTTGCATTCACAGTTAGAAGTAGAAGTAGTAGAAGTTAAGTTTGAATATAAGATGAGAGTTGAAAAGTTAGAGAAACAAAACTACACTTTCATTGCACACTGTGAAGCTAAATCTTTAGAAGTACAAGCAGTTGATATCCATTGATTGAACTGGGTAAGTCCTCTAAGTAAATACCAACAATTCACATTATTTCACTGAGCGAGTATCCACAATTGAAGGAACCTTGAAGTCACCTTGTGATCTTACTTTGCAAGCTTAGCATGAGAAGTGACCTTATTCAAGAGAGGATTGAGTACTTAGTGTTTCATCCTAGAATATTAAGTATTCAATTCTGTAAGTTGTAGTGGAACAAAAGTCACATCAACAGATCCGAATTCCAAACTGTAAGTAAGGTCCTGCACTTTCCAAATTTAGTCCTGGTATGTTTGCCACTTGTTCCTACACACAAAAAAACGGGGATAATGTTGGGTTGAAAGGGTTTGCCTCGGTCAAACCTCGGTTTGGAATCAACCTTGAAATGAAATAAAGTAAAT
Source organism: Thuja plicata (assembly GCA_018584345.1). Classification (NCBI taxonomy): domain Eukaryota; kingdom Viridiplantae; phylum Streptophyta; class Pinopsida; order Cupressales; family Cupressaceae; genus Thuja; species Thuja plicata. The sequence continues at coordinate 623,818 of MU227019.1, forward strand.
GAAAGTGTGTTGTCATATAGTAGAGGCTAGATCTGAAAAATGAAATGTATATTACCTTGACAATGCAAAGGCTTCTTTGAATGTGGTCAAGTGTGTTGGTGCAATAGCTTTGACTTCACAAAATAAACCCAAAAAGGAAATCATGAAAGACAATACCTCGTGTAATGGATGTTGTAGTTTGCCACAATCTTTGATGGAGAGACTTGAAGAATTGAATGTAGATGGATGCTTGTATGATGATCTTCTTCCTTGGTGGTAGACTCCTTTGCTTGGCCTGCAATGAGGGAAAGAAGCTTGATCCATGGAGAAGATTGCCTTGAAAACACCTGAGTATGCTTGAAATCTTGCTTGAGAATGCTTGGATGCCAAAGAGATCTTGAAATCTTGATTGCCTTATGAATGCTTGATTGTGGATGTTCAAATGAGGAGAGATAGATTGCTTTTATATCTCTCACACCATTTCAGCGCTCAAAATTCGGAGGTTGACTTAGGGGGAAAATATCCCTCTACATCCCCAAGATGGGCCCCTAATTCAAATTTTGGGCAAAACATTAGGGAATAGTCTAGAAGAGGATGCCTCTTCTCGAGAAGAGCCGTCCTCTTCCCACCAATCAGACACGAAATCAAGATCATAGATCCCACATAACAAGGGGATGCTGGAATTCGAGGCACAATTGATTGCGAGGTCGAGAAGAACGAAGGTCACAAATGGTAACATAGGGCCCATGTTGGGAAATAAATGATAGATTTGGAGAAATAATAAAGGAGCACACTTAGAAATAAGGGTTCACATCGATTTTTGATGAAATAGGACCCATATTTGAATTTAGGTGTTCATTAAGTAGCTCATGAAGTCCCATAATGCATGTTAAAATGGAAACACACTAAGGTGGGTGCTAAACAATCATGAAATTGTACACACCTTTAAGGTGCTTACAATTTACGACAGTATAATATAATTAAAATTTAGTTTAGTTTAATGAATGTTCAAAGCGCATGACTCACTCAAACACGAGATATGAAAGGGAGAAGAGAACTTCATTTGAAAGGGGGGAGAGAGGAAGAAAGAGAAAAGGTAAGGTGTGAATCAAGAAAGAAATAATTGAAGAGGAAAAAGGAAGTGACTCTTTCAAAAAGAAAAAGTTATGAAGGGTGGTGACTCTCAAAGAGGACTATCATGAAAGGTTGTGACTTTCAAAGGGCATAAATGATGAAGGGTTGTGATTCTTCCAAAGGGTGGTAATTATGAAAGGTTGTGACTCTTTCAAAGAGTAGAAATGATGAAGGGTTGTGACTCTTCCAAGGGGTGGTAATTATGGAAGTTTGTGTCTCTTTCAAAGGGCAGAAATGAAGGGTTGTGACTCTTCCAAAGGGTGATAATTATGAAAGGTTGTGACTCTCAAAGGGCAACAATAATGTGTTGATGTTATATAGCGTTGGGAGTTATCTTTCTCTTGAAGGCAAATCACTTGTCCAAGATATGCGAAGGGCCTTAAATCTGGGAATTTGAAAAGACTTGCATGGAGATGTGAAGAGACATCCGTGTGAAATGAAGAGACTTGCGCTTGGAATGTAAAGAGTCTTCCGTTTCGAAGATAAAGAGTCAAGTCTTCTATATATTCACTTTGTTAGATTTCTCATGGTTGTTTGATGGTGATGTTTGCCATGAGAAGTTTGATAATATCATAATTAATTTTTTTTCTCTCAATAATAGAAGCAATATTTTGTGCCCTGGGTTTTCTTCCTCAAGGAGGGTTTTCCCAGGATAAATTATGTGTCTTATTGTTCATTTTTTGTTTTTGCTGTTTATCTTTATTCCTGGCATAAAACATTAACATGGTATGAGAGCCAGGTTAAAATAATAGCGAATTAAGAGTGTGTGCAGGGATCTGTAGACCTTCTGGTGGTATCGTATTTGGAGTTTTATGTATACTCTCTATCACAATATAGAGCAACACACAACAAACACGAGAGTGTGGTGTTTAAAGATTGTGCAGTGTGAATGCTATGCTTGGGCATTCATATATTTAAGACTTCCTCAATATGAGGTGTGGGCATCTACAAATTCTAGCCGCTCATTATTTCTGATAGTCATGATTTCTTCTCAAGTTCCTTCATCCGACACGGGAGATTATAGTTGTTGCTCGGATATTGCCGCGTGGGTTTTATCTTGAACTCGGCCTCATTTCCATTATCAAGTCAATAGTTAATTTTGAGCGAGTTTGGGTAGTAAAAAACATGCTTAGATTTGAACGTTTCAGATTTTAGTTCGTCCGGTTCAACTTGGGACTGATCTAAGGACTTAAAATTACATATCTTCCTATTTGGTGTGCAAATATCAAATATGACATTTCAACTCAATTTGTGTATCAGATCTGATATCTGTCGTGGATAGGTATGTGCAAATAATTTTTTATACAATGTTCCCTTGGCTGCTTATAATTAAGGTATGTTTCTTGTGAGTAGAGGATGCTTGATATCAAATTTATGCTCCTGTTTGCTAATGACACGCGTTACTTTTGTTCCTCCAATCATTGTATATCACCGTTTCAAATTATTTGCATGGTTGTATATATATTTGTGTCTAATTGTGTTTTGTTTGGTGTATGGATACATTGCACTTGAGTATCTGATTGGGAATTTGTCTTTCGGGAAGAGAACGATGAAGTTTTGATTTCTTTTCAAGGAAATATTGGAATTAGAACTTTTCTCTTGGAGAAAATGCCACAAAATATCGATGATAGTGTGAACAAAGGTATTGATATTCGACCATGGAGGCCTCAGATGTGGAGGAGACAGTGAAGGTAGAAGGAAATGAGATTCAGAGGGAGCTTGAGTACCAGAGGGAGAATGCCAAGTCCTTTGTAGAGGATCAACAAGCTCTTGAAACAATGTAGCTCTGGAACCTCATTGTTTGGTCAAACATTGGAGCCAACTGTAATTTATTGTGATAATCAAAGCTGTGAGAATGCTGCCCCTGCTGAGAGGAAGTCTTTGCTGAGAGGGAGTCTCAACATTCAATTGTTCTTGTTATGTGTTATAATGCATTTTTCTTTGAGACATAGAAATTTGAGGTGATAGCCCTTGTAATGCATTTTCTAAGACGAAGAAATTTGAGGTGAAAGCCCTTGTAATAATTTTTCTCTAAGACGGAGAAATTTGAGGTGAAAGCCCTTGTTGCTCTTTCCATCGTGGGAGTAGCCATAGTGGATGGCATGTTGAGAGACTCTATGACAACATCACTTTGAGTGACTCCATGATGTGAGCTTGTGTTTATTTCACACATGGGAGTAGCCATGGTGAACATCATGTTGAGTGACTCCATGATGCTATCACGTTGAGAGACTCCGTGATAAATTATTTTTTCCTCACAAATGGGTGAAGCCATTGTGAGTGTCATGTTGAGAGATTCCATGACTTGAATACTTGGAAAAGATACCTCCCTAGCTAAGAGGGAGTGTTGATGTTATATAGTGTCGGGAGTTATCTTTCACTTGAAGGCGAATCATTTGTCCAAGATATGCGAATGACCTTGCATCTTGGAATTTGAAAAGACTTGCTTGGAGATGTGAAGAGACATCCGTGTGAAATGAAGAGACTTGCACTTGGAATGTAAAGAGTCAAGTCTTCTATATATTCACTTTGTCAGATTTCTCATGGTTGTTCGATGGTGATGTTTGCCATGAGAAGTTTGATAATAGTGTAATAAGTTTTTTCTCTCAATAATAGAAGCAATACTTTGTGGTTGGGTTTTTCTCCCTCAAGGAGGGTTTTACCAGGATAATTGTCTTATTGTTCTTTTTTTTATTTTTGCTGTTTATCTTTATTCCTGGCATAAACCATTAACATGATGAAGGGCTGTGACTCTTTCAAAGAGTGACAATTATGAAATTTGTGATTATGAAAGGTTGAAACTCTCTCAAGAGCAGCAATGATGAAGGGTTGTGACTCTTTCAAATAGTGTCAATCATGAAAGATGTGACTCTTTCAAAGAGCAGAAATGATGAAGAGTTGTGACTCTTCCAAAGGATGGTAATTATGAAAGGTTGTGACCATTGCAAAGGGTAGGCATGTTGAAGAGGCGTGACTCTACACAACATTAGAAGATATAAAGGGGAGAAGCTTTCATTTGAGGAGGACATCCAAGGGAGATCAATTTGAGAAATAATGTATTGTTCTCAAAGGCAACAATGAAAGGTGGTGACTCAATTCTTATGAAAGATGGTGACCCTTTCACCAATATAGTATAAAGGAGATTTCATTCCAAGCATGGAAGGAAGACTTATCAATCATTACTCATGAATCCATCCAAACAAATCCTTCATCCATCAATCATTAATTCCTCAAGAAATCAAGCAAACAATCAATCAACAAGATCGAGCAAACAATCATCAAGTCCACATCAATCATCACTTCATCTTGGGTTCAAGAAAACATACAATTCAGGAATCAAGCATCACTCTATCAAATCAACATTCATTTAATCATTATCCACCAATATATCAAACTAGCATTCAATATATTGTCTTTTTTCAATCATCAGATCAACAATTGCTTAATCGTAACTCACCAATACCTCAAATAATCAAATCATAGGAATTCATTCAATCAATCAATCAATTCATATGAATATCAATCATTCAACAACAATGAATGATCAATCAAAGAAGTAAAAAGAGAAGTCAGTACTAAATAAGAGATCTGCACTTTAGCATACTGCCATATTTGAATATAGTAAGTATTGTGGTAGGCATGATGAAGATATTGTCTAACATATAATTTCTTATGTATTTGTAATAACTAATGATGTAAAATAGATTCTTAATTTATTTATTTATTCTCCCCAAAACAATCCTATGTGGGTGTGACGAAGGAGACACGTTTGGGAGAGCAGATACAAGTTTCCTCTCTAAGTAGGCCACTCCAAGTTGGATGTTTCTGCCACTTGTGGGCCAAGGGGTCGAGCTATCTTAGTTGGATGTTCCACGCCCTTGGGCTTAGTTGTGGATGGCCTTAGACACCCTATGTGTCATCCTCCCTAATCCCTATGTGGGCAGTGAAATAAGCAATCGTACAACAATGGAGAGAAATATGATAGGGAGAGGTGGTAGACATGGGTTCCTCGAATTAAGTAGGATTCTCTTGCTACTTGTGAGCCAAGGGGAGAGTTGTCTTGGTTAGGTGTTGCACGCTCTTGGGCTTAATTGGGTCAAACAACCTTCGTCTATGACTCGGGTTCCCTCAAATTAAGTAGGCCAACCAAGGGATGGAATCATCAAAGTGGATGTTCTTGCCGCTTGTGGGCCAAGGGGTGAGTTGTCTTGGTTAGGCGCTGCATGCTCTTTGGCTTAATTGGACTGAATAGTAATCAGACATCCTTTATGGCTTTCCTCTCTAAACCCTACTATGGTTGATTTAAGGAAATGGAACCCTTGGTGCTTAATTTCTAAGACCAACAAGTTGTATGGTTCATCTAAGTAGGTTAGGATGATTGTGAATATATATGCATATGCATTTATATTTGTTGTTGAATCCCTAACCCTATTAAAAGTGAATAATCTTATGAATTATATTTCAAGTATCATCTAATGTGGTTGTAGGATCTCAACCAGATTTATCTTGACAAAGATGTTTTATTGGTAAACGTATAATTCCAAGTTCTAACTATTATATTCCTTAGTCTAATTGCATCGGTGATTCTAGGGCTATTTGAAAAATTCAAGTATCATCTAACATGGTTGCAGGATCTCAACTAGATTCTTATTCCATTTTCCTTGAAACTTTCACGGACACATGTTCACCTCTTTGAAATGCAACTACAATTTGCCATAGGAAACAAATATTAAATTTTATTTTTCTCACGTTTCTAGAACACTTTTCCAAGGAATGTGGAGACAAATGAATGGCACAGGAATGCAAGGTCAATGCCATTTATCCTAATAATTTTGACACGAGCTTGTCAAAGGAAAGAATAATATGGTGGCTTATGCACTATTTAAGAAGCCTTATTTTTGTTCTCTGACTGATATATTTACTGATTGGAAGGTTTCTATAATAGCTGAATATGCCAAAAACACTTTTGCTATTGATATTTTGGACAACAAACTACAAGATGATAAGTATAAGGTGGTTGATGAGCTCATTTTTTATTAGTTCCTCGGATGTCTTGTTCTAGAACTAAAGATGAAGGAGAAAATTTTGAAGGCATGCCATGACACACCACTAGCTGGTCATTTGGGGTATAACAAGATATAAGCAGCTAAGAGACTGTTTTTCATGGAAGGACACAAGGGTGATGGTTTGAGGCATGTTAAGGTAGTTTTTGGTATGTAAATAAAACAAAGTAGAGCATGTATTTTCAGCTGGTTTGTAGCAGCCTTTACCTATTCCATATTAAAAGTGGGATGTAATGCCTCTTATTGGGGTATTCCAATGACATAGTTTGTTTACAACTAATATTCCATAATTGAATCATCTAATTGTTATTGAATTCGAGATTAAATTAGCAATTAACATTAAATGAAATGTTGAATAGGATCACTAGTTGGGTCTAATCTATAGTTCATTCCCAAAAACCGACCATAGTAGGGATTGGAAGGAAAAACATGATAGGGTGCCCAGAGATTGTTCATCACAACTAAGCCCAAGTGGTGGACCATCCAACCAAGACAATTCAACCCCTTGGGCCACAAGTGGTACAAACTCTCGTCCATCCAACATGGGATGGTGTGCTTACCTTGTGGGAACCGACCTATTGCCTCTCCCTAATGTGTCTCCTTTCTAACACGTACATGATTGCATCTGGGCTATTGTTTCACTTCCCATAATCAACCATAGTAGATATTGGAAGGAAAGGCATGATAGGGCGTCGAAGATTGTACATCACGACTAAGTTCAAGAGCGCAGAACATCCAACCAAAGACAATTCAACCCCTTGGCCCACAAGTGGTAGAAACTCTTGTCTATCCAACAAGTGGTGGTGTGCTTAGGTTGTGGGAACCAGTCTGCTGCCTTTCCCTGACATATTCCTCCAATTCCACATGTGATTGTTTGTAGGGAAAAGAATAGATAAATTCATTAGTATCTTGATCAAGGGCACACACACACACACACACACACACACACACACACACACACATATATATTTATATATATTGAAGTTTTCACGAGTGGCATACCTTGCAAGGTGGAGGGGTGTGACTCCTTGTCCTTAGAAGGTATTAGAGGACTAATTCTTTAGGAGAGGCATCAAGCAAGAGATCAGATCAGATATACAGATCTGCAATCAGTAACCAGCAGACTGGTAATCCAGCAAGAAATTGGTATGCAATATATATATATATATATATATATATATATATATATGTTCATCCATCCATATATATACATATATTTATATGGATGGATGAACATATATATATATATATATATATTGCATACCAATTTTTTGCTGGATATATATATTAATAACCTATATATAAGTTCATCCATCCATATTGCATACCAATTTCTTGCTGGATATATATATTAATAACCTATATATAGGTTCATCCATCCTTATTGCATACCAATTTCTTGCTGGATATACTTATTAATAACCTATATATAGGTTCATCCATCCATTTTGCATACCAATTTCTTGCTCGATTACTAGTCTTCTGGTTAATGATTGCAGATCTGTATATCTGTTCTGATCTCTTGCTTGATGCCTCTCCTAATGCATTGGTCCTTTTATACCTTCTAAGGACAAGGAGTCACACATCTCCACCTTGCAAGGGATGTCACTCTTCAAAACTAACCGCTATTTTTATTAATTATCTTATCACATGAATCACTGGCCTCTATGAATGATTCTTTATAGGGATCGCTGCATCAGAGATAACTTCATCCTTAACAATTGCTGTTTTAGCCACATGCCTCTTCATCCAATTACGGCTCCTCTTCATCCAACGTGGCTCATTGAAAATCGTTTTGTCTTCTGTTTTGTTAAGACTTATAGGTCGCTCATCAAAGAAAAGAGTGAGATTGACTCCTCGTGCGGCTGCTGGCTAAAGACTTGGAAAATTGTGATGTATTATAAATAAGATAATTTTCTGATCATTGATGCATGTTTAATTCAATTTATTTACTCTTTCTTTTAAAGACGGTTGAGAAGGTATTATGTGGGGCATGACATGGGAGAGCATCTCCATGGATTTCATCATAGGTCTTCTAAAAGTGGTTGTGGGTAGTCTCACTAAGCATGCTCATTTTTATGCTATATCTTTAGAGTACAAGTCTCCACAGGTGGCTGTTTTGTTTTTTAGAGTAATATTTAGACTGTGGGCTGCCAAGGAATATCGTGAATGACAGGGACAATATATTCATTAGTTTGTTTTGGTAAGAGCTCTTTTTATTGACAGCTACAGAATTGACTCCAAGCACCAATTATCACACTCAAACAAATTGGGAAAGAGAGATTGTGAACAAATGGGTAGAAGGGTACTTGATGAACTATGTTATGAGACAACAAAAGGTGTATATGAAGTGGCTCCACCTTGGAGAGTATCGTTACAATTCTACTCATCACATTCCTGTACGTACGACTCCTTTCAAGAAACTCTATGGTTATGACGTTCTTTCGTTCATCAATTTAATTCTTCTGGATAGGAAAGCTCTTGGAGCTAGAGGTTTTGTACAACAAGTTCAAATATTGTGAATGCACTCAAAGAGAACCTACAGCAAGTCCAAACCCAGCAAAAAATGCATGCTGATACACACTGATTAGAGAATAGTTTTTAAGGTGGGAGACATTGTCTTTTTGAGGTTACATCCTTATAGGCAATCTTCTCTCAAAGGAAGTGGTATGAAAACAATTAAGCCATGATTTTATGGCCCTTATAAGACCTTAAATAGGATAGGTGAGAGTGCATAGGAGTTGAAACTTCTAGAAAATAATAGGATTTTCAATATTTTTCATGTGTCATGTTTTAAGAAGGCTTTTGGATAACAGGTCACACCTTCATTAGAGTTGCCGCCACTTGATGATGAAGGAAAATTGAGTTTGGAGTGAGAAGCTATCATTGATACAAGACAGAAGAAGCTAAAAAATAAGATCATTTTGGAGTACTTGGTGAGATGGAAGAATCTTGCACTCGAGGACACTATTTTGGAAGGATTGAATATATTTAAGCATCAAGTGTGAAATTGTTTGAGGACAATCGATTGAGGGAAATAAGGACCGTCACGCCCCTTCCTTTTTGGTAGGCTTCCAATGCCTTCCCATACAAAGGTGTTTTTTTAAGACACAAACACACATATATATTAATTATTAAGTATTTAAAAATAAAATGTCTTATTTTAAATTAATTTCAAATTTTAAATTGGGTACCAAGAAGAGGACCTATGGGTCCAAAAACTTGGAAGAATAATTGACGCAAGAGCATCCTAGGTGTAAGAGCAATCTTGCATCACCCAAAAATATTTTCTGGTTTCTTTTCAATAAGGGCTATTTTGTGTAGAGCTGCTATTTCTGGAAAGTTACTATTTTTAGTAAGTTTTTTGTTTGAGCTCAGAATGTTCTATTCTCTTCCCTGGAGGTTCACTTTGATTGTATCAGCCTGCCAGTAAAGTTTCATTGCCAGATCAAGTCTAGTTTTGTAGATATTGGATATTTTCGGTATTGGCAGCAGGGTATAGAAACTTCGAACTTAGTTTTGAAGGCTTTAGAGGCTCTGAATGGGGTCGAAACCTTAGTTGACTAGAGCTTGCGCAAGTTGGGCATTGTAGAGCACTTCATGGCATTTCCGAAATGGGGTTACGACGGCCCATCGGGTCAACGGTTGATGAGTTATGGTTTCCGGAAGTTGCGCTACCTGAACTTGAAAATGTTAAAGTTTCTTCAAAATTTCTTTTTGGGGTCCGAAGTTGTTTGGGCCTACTCTAATGTAATAAAAATAAATAATAATATATTAGGGATGGTCGGCCTCAAACTTTAGGGTTTAATTTCTAGAATCTTCTTGGGTGGTTAAAATTACCTATATATTGAAGGCCTGTAGGGTTGTCTAGGGTAGTTTTGGGTTATGCATCTGGTGGCTCTGGCTTGCAGAATATTGTAATAAAATGCCCATGTGGTTGTGCATGTTGCATTTTCAGAATGTGCATGTTATATTTCAGAATATTGTAATTTCATTTCATGGTGGATAATAGAAAGCCCATTTCCTATCTTTGCAAATTCGTTGTTATTCTCGATTTTGTTGTGTGTTTGTGTTAACAAGGGGAGCACCCTTCATCAAGTGGTATCAGAGTAGGAGTTCCTGAGTGTGTAGACAGATCGCCGACTGTGAGGCAGTTTGCACCAGGACTCTGGTTGTGGGTTCGCGTGATAAGAGCCGAAAATGCCTCCACAAAGGAACCGTGGCGGGAGAGTTGCAGGTGTGACAAAAAAGGGTTTTAGAGTCCTCCAGAGACAAGTGCAAGCATTGCAAGAGGAGCTGCGTAGAGGAATGAATATTGTGGTTGGAGATGAAAGTGGTGAGGAATTCGAAGGACAAGGTGACCAGGAAGCACCAGAAGCGCCTAGAGATCTTGAACATGATAGGCTTTTGAGGGCCATTTCCAAGATTGGAAAGAGACCCAAGATTGAAGTTCCCACGTTTTTGGGAAATCTTAACCCAGAGGAGCTGATCGACCGGATCAATGATCTAGAAGAATATTTTGAGTATGAAGATGTCGAAGATCCAGATCGTGTCAAATTTGCGAAGGCCAAACTGAATGGCCATGCAAAAATTTGGTGGCAGGAGATTCAGTTGGAGAGGAATAGAAGAGGAAAGGAGAAAATCACCAAATAGGACCGAATGGTGGAGAAGTTGAAGAGACAATTCATTCTCGTTGATTACGAGCTTGATTTGCTGAGGAAAATGCAAGGGTTGAAACAAGCGGAAAAATTTGTGCCGGAGTATACAAAAGAGTTCTAATGAGTCCTCATTAGAACAAGTCATGCAGAACCTGGGAATGAAAAAGTTGCTCGTTATCTTTATGGATTGCGGCCAAGTATTCAGGATGAGTTGAGTCTGGTTAGAATGACCAGTATTGAAGAGGCATACCAGTTTGCCTTAAGGGTGGAAGAGAAGTTGAACAAGAAGTTTGAAAGCAAGCAAGCTGGAAGAGGCCGTGGTGGAAGATCCAGCAGACGGTCGTATGGAGGCCGAAATGAAGATAAGAAAAAGAATGATGAGTCAAGTAGTAGTCAAAATCAGAGGGGAAATAATTTCAATCGTTTCCATGATCAAAATAATAGGGATCACAGAGGAAGAGGAAGAGGGCAAGGACTAGGAAGAGGAGGTTTTCGTGGGACATGTTTCCATTGCGGAGAAGGACACCGAGCCGATGAATGCTCACAACGTCAAGGAAGGGTGGATAGGAGGAATGAAGGCCAGGCACGAGTTGCGCATGCAAATGAAGAAGCTCAGTCAGAACACTCAGATGATGCTGAGAGAGGAGAAACCCTAGTTGTCAGGAGGATCCTGATAAATGAAGAGAAGAGCTCAGATTAGAGGAAGAGCCTATTTTGCACTAGATGCAAGTGCGAGGATAAGTGTTGTGATGTGATTATTGATGGTGGAAGCACTAATAATCTGGAATCAGAAGAAATGGTCACAATGTTGAAGCTGAAAAGGGAAAAACACCCGCGTCCATACAAAATTTCCTGGGTGCAGGATGACCACAAGGTCTTGGTCAATGAGCAGTGCTTAGTGAAGTTCAAGGTTCGAAGTTACCGAGATGAGGTACTTTGCAATATCATCCCCATGGATGCATGTCATTTGTTGTTGGGAAGGCCTTGGCAATTCGACAGGCGTGCCATACATGATGGTCATGCTAATACTTATTCTTTGACAAAGGATGGAGTCCGACACAAGCTAAAGCCATTGAAGGAAACAAGAGAAAAGGTATGTAGTAATGCCAGAATATGTTTAGTTGATGGAAGAAAGTTCTTAGAAGGTATGAGACATGAGCATATGTGTTTTGCCCTAATTCCAAAAGTGGGTAAAGAAGTAGAAGATGTACCTGCAGAAGTTGCAGACTTGTTGGAGGAGTTTTAGGATATTGTTTCTGATAATGTACCTGATGGATTACCACCAGTGAGAAAGATCAGTCATCAGATGGACTTGATCTCAGGGGCCAGTTTGCCAAACAAGGCAGCCATAGGATGACTCCAGCAGAGAGTGAGGAATTGAATAGACAAGTGCATGAGTTGCTGCAAAAGGGATTGATTCGAGAGAGCTTGAGCCCATGTGCTGTACCAGCGGTATTAGCACCAAAGAAAAATGGAGAATGGAGGATGTGTATAGATTCTCGGGCTATCAATAAGATCACTATCAAGTATAGATTTCCCTTGCCAAAAATGAATGATATTATGGATTGTTTGAGTGGAGCTAAGTATTTCACAAAGATAGATCTAAAGAGTGGATATCAGCAAATCAGGATCAAAGAAGGAGATGAGTGGAAGACAGCCTTCAAGACAAAGGAGGGCTTGTATGAGTGGTTAGTCATGCCTTTTGGGCTAACCAATGCACTGAGCACATTCATGCGGCTCATGAATGAAGTACTGAAAGAATTTCTGGGTAAGTTTGTTATTGTTTACCTGGATGATATTTTGATTTTCAGTAACACATTGGAAGAACATATGATGCATATTCGTAAGGTGTTTGAGAGGTTAAGGGAAGAGAATTTGTTGATTAATCTGAAGAAGTGCAATTTTGTGAAGGAGTTAGTGTATTTGGGATTTGTAGTCTCAGCAGAAGGTCTAAAAATGGACTTAGAGAAGGTGCAGGCTATCCTTGAATGGCCTACCCCAAGGAGTGCTACTAAGGTAAGATCTTTTCATGGTTTGGCTAGCTTTTACAGAAAGTTTATTCGAAGCTTCAGTAGTATCTGTGGACCCTTGACTGAAACAATGAGAGGGGATAGGAAAGAGTTTAAGTGGACTGTAGGGGCAGATAAGAGTTTTGAATTGTTGAAAAGAAAAGTTACAGAACAGCCTGTTTTAGCATTTCCAGATTTTAATAAGGTGTTTCAAGTAGACTGTGATGCTAGTGGTAATGCTATTGGAGCAATTTTGAGTCAGGAAGGTAAACCCATTGCTTATCTTAGTGAGAAGTTGAATGATGCCAAGAGAAAATATTCTGTTTATGATCAGGAGTTCTATGCTATAGTTTAGGCATTGAGGAAGTGGAGACATTATCTTTTGCCAAAATAGTTTGTTTTATTTACTGATCATCAAGCTTTGCAATATTTGAATAGTCAGGGAAAGTTGAATCAAAGGCATTTGAAATGGGTTGAGTTTTTGCAGAGTTACACTTTTGTTTTGAAACACAGGAGTGGGAAGTCTAATAGGGTTGCAGATGACCTTAGCAGAAGACTAATTTTGCTGACAGAGATGCAGATTGAGGTTGTTGGGTTCAAGGAACTCAAGAGTTTGTATCCCGAAGATCCAGATTAAGCTTGGAAATCTTGCAGAGAACCTGTTACTCTGGATAGAACCAAATGGTTGGATTTCATAATCCAGGATGATATGTTGTTCAGAGGTAGTCAGTTGTGCATTCCAAAGAGCTCCATGAGGGAGAATCTAATCAAAGAAAAGCATAGTGGAGGACTGGTTGGACATTTTGGGTGAGATAAAACCATTTCTCTGGTTAGTGAGAATTATTATTGGCCACAGTTGCAGTAGGATGTTAAGCAATTTGTACAAGGTTGTAGAGTATGTTAGATGGAAAAAGGAGTGAAGCAGAATACAGGGTTATATCAGCCATTATCTGTACCAGAGAAGCCATGGGAGGATATTAGTATGGACTTTGTTCTTGGCCTACCAAGAAATCAGAGAGGGCGTGATTCCATCTTTGTAGTGGTGGATAGGTTTTCAAAAATGGCACATTTCATTCCTTGCAAGAAGACTAATGATGCTGTTCATGTAGCAAAATTGTTTTTCAGGGAGGTGGTAAGACTGCATAGATTACCAAAGAGCATAGTTTCAGATCGAGACACCAAGTTTGTTGGGTACTTTTGGATAACCTTGTGGAAAAAGTTGAAGACAAATTTGAAGTTCAGCTCAACACACCATCCACATACTAATGGACAGACAAAAGTTGTGAATAGGAGTTTGGGAAACCTGTTGAGATGCTTGGTTGGAGATAAACCAAAGGGATGGGATTTGGTTTTACCATAGGCGGAATTTGCATATAATAATTTTGTCAATAGAAGCACTGGTAAATCACCATTCCATATAGTATATGGAAGTAGTCCCAGAAATGCATCAGAATTAAGAAAGTTGGACAAAGGAGAAACAAGTAGCGTTGAAGCTAAAGACTTTGCAGAGCACTTGAAGAATTTGCATGAGGAGGTGAGGCAACATATTAATAAAATGAATACACAGTACAAGGCTAAGGCAGACAAGAAAAGGATGCATAAGGAATTCCAGGTGGGAGATGAAGTCATGGTTCGTTTGAGAAAGGAGAGATTTCCAGTAGGAACATATAATAAGTTGAAGATGAAGAAGTTTGGACCATGCAAAATAATGAAGAAGCATGATTCAGGAAATGCTTATGAAGTAGAGTTGCCCTGTGAACTCAATATATCACCAGTATTTAACATTTCAGATTTGACAGAATATCATGAGGGAGGTGTTGAGGATCAGATCACAGAAGCACAGTGGAATATTCCAGCAACTACTTCAGCTACAGAGGAGATTGAAGACATTTTGGACAGTGGTGTTGGCAGAAGCACAAGGAACAGGATATATGAAGAATATTTGGTCAAATGGAAATGACGACTTGTAGAGGATTCATCATGGCTATCAAGGGAGGAGGTTAACCATCTTGGATTTCCTTTGACCACCTGAGACGTGACAGGGTCACTTCTCAAATTACCCCGGGTGTCTGATGCAGGAGCATCCTGGGTGTAAGAGCAATCTTGCATCACCCAAAAATATTTTCTGGTTTCTTTTCAATAAGGACTATTTTGTGTTGAGCTGCTATTTCTGGAAAGTTACTATTTTTAGTAAGTTTTTCGTTTGAGCTCAGAATGCTCTATTTTCTTCCCACGAGGTTCACTTTGATTGTATCAGCTTGCCAGTAAAGTTTCATTGCAAGATCAAGTCTAGTTTTGTAGATATTGGATATTTTCGGTATTGGCAGCAGGGTACAGAAACTTCGAACTTAGTTTTGAAGCCTTTTGAGGCTCCGAATGGGGTCTAAACCTTGGCTGACTGGAGCTTGGACGAGTCTAGCGTTGTAGAGCACTTCGTGGCATTTCCGAAATGGGGTTACGACAGCACATCAGGTCAACGATTGATGAGTTATGGTCTCTGGAAGTTGCGCTACTTGAACTTCAAAATGTTAAAGTTTCTTCAAATATTTTTTTTTGGGTTCCGAAGTTGTTTGGGCCTACTCTAATGTGATAAAAATGAATAATAATATCTTAGGGATGGTCGGCCTCGAACTTTGGGGTTTAATTTCTAGAATCTTCTTGGGCGGTTAAAATTGCCTATATATTGAAGGCCCGTAGGGTTGTCTAGGGCAGTTCTAGGTTATGCATCTGGTGGCTCTAGCTTGCAGAATATTGTAATAAATTCCCATGTGGCTGTGCATGTTGCATTTCTAAATGTGCATGTTACATTTCAGAATATTGTAATTTCATTTCATGGTGGATAATAGAAAGCCCATTTCCTGTCTTTGCAAATTCGTTGTTATTCTCGATTTTGTTGTGTGTTTGTATTAATAAGGAGAGCTCCCTTCATCAATAATACAGTGGACCAGAGGGATACACCCCTCTCCCCAAAACACTTGTGTTTTGAGACGTGGATGTTTATGTGGCATGGGGATTCAAAAACATCCCCTCGTTGCAATGCCACCTTTGTCGGAATGCTGTCAAGATGTTGAGGACACTGGGACATTTGGGAGATTCCCATGAGTCCCTTGACCATCTTGGGAACACCCATGAGTCTCCCACAACCCCCAACCAAAACTTCGAAATGAAAATAAAAATAAAAGGTAATAAAATTGTGAAAATGACATTCGTAATAAAGATTTGTGAGGTTTGGAGGCTTAATTTGTGCCCTTCAACTCTGTTGGGCAAGAATCCCGCAAGGGGCATTTCCCCTCAACCTCAATGGGAGCTCCACCTTCAAACCCCTACAAGGGGCACTTCTCTTGAATCCAAACTTCCACCCATGTGCAATCATTGCCATGTTTTTATGTTTATTAAATTAAACATCACTTAGCATGCCAAAGTTCCATTTGCATTTCTTATAAATATTCTTGATTTGCTTCTAAAGTTCCAAAATTTTGTCCCTTGTTAATGTTCACAGTGCAATGCAATCATTCTCATGTTAATGTTTGTTAATTTAAACTTTACATAATATGCCAAAGTTTCATTTGCAATTCTAATATTTATTCCTTACACATCTTTTATAACTATTTTTTCAAGTGCTCTATGTATCTGCGTTACCCCCTTGCTTCCTCCTCTCTGTCGCCCCCCTGCTTTCCCCAAACATAGGCCCTTGGCCCCCGTCCCTGAAACCCATGGCCCTAGCGTCCCTTTTTCTTGTCAGGAAACTCCATGAAATTATATGAAGTTCCATTTCTCAATTTTACATCAATGGTCATTTTTCCTATTGTGTAACTAGCATTTCTAACGACTAGCTGTTGAGGATGAAACCCCTCAATTGTTTAACCTGAGTTGGGATGCAAACCCTCACCTCATCTTGCAATCCCATCCTGGGGTTGTAACTATTTTGATTAGAGATCTTGATACTTTATAGGTCCAGCATGCAAGGGAGCAAACCATTATCAGTGAATTGGACTGTTGGGGGACTGATATCAATCTGCTGAGGCAGCACCAATTTATATAGTTGACACACCTGTCCACATTCGAGCTGGGCAAGGTGTGACTGCAGCTGCCTGTTTCTTGAATTGGGCAGAACCAGTAAAATGGCAAATTCAGGGTTCGTTTAGGGAGGGCAAATTGAAGCGAATTAGAGGCATATCACCTACACACCCAAATTTAATCCAGGCATCCAAACCTGAGCTGGTTACTAGGCAAGCAGGCAAACAAACCCTCAGCGCTGCATCTGACATCCTCATTAATAGATTGTTGATCATTTGACACTAATTGTGCCTCAAATCACCGATTAGGTGTCAACTGGGCATAATCCTGTGTGGTAGAAGGTTAGGGTGGCATCTTTAGTTTTAAGTTGAAGCAAACCAACACCTAATGTTACAAGTCTGGTCCTAGCATTTCTACCAACAGCTGGGCGATAACAAGCAGCAGGTTAAGAAGTAAGACACTGTTTAAATCCCATTTGCAGAGTGACAAATCAGATCTAGGTTCATCCTTCAAGGCAATAACCAGCAAACCAACTATATAACCCTCAATGTCATATTACAGTCCTAAATTTCCATCTGGTTGTCTATTTGTAAATCTGACCATACTATTTTGGAACGCTGAATGGGCATCGTCCCAATTTGTCATTGGATCTGCAGATTAATGGTCAGTTGAATAAGTGTAACAAATCATCGTAATCCTATTTTCTCTGTTGACAACAATAATACAGTTTAAGTTTGACCTCATCGTTACCTGAATTTTCTATAACACCTGGTTAAAATTACAAATCTAGTTTTGTGAAATCAGTAGAACAATAACTTCCATCTGTAGCTTGCTGTGCATTACAGGTTAGTGAAGTATTGATTAGTTTGTTCTAAACATTGGCACAGCACATGCACTAAAAGTTACAGTTACTAGTAATTCATACAAAAGTGGATTTTTTAAATTTTTAGATTATATTTGATTTGCCTCATCCTGCATATTGAAGTGGTTTACCCAATTTCAATACTCTATCATGGTTCTTAGGGATTTGAAAGCTTCTTTACCACTCTAGCCCATTTTATTTGACTCTGACTGCACTAGAAATTATGGAGTTACTAGTAATTTATATAAAATTGGGAAAAAATATTTTTATCATATCTGACTTAGTCTCATTCTGCATTAAATGTGGTCCTAATGTCAATATTCTGTCATCTCTACTGGGGATTTGAAAGCATGATGCTCTACCACTCTAACTCGTTCCATTCGACTATTTGATTGTACTCAAAATTAGTAAATTGCAAATTAATATATTAATATTTTACCCCAAAATGGAAAAAGAAATCAATCATTTTTGAATACTTTTGATCTTGCAGATTGATGTGGTTTTTCCAAATTTAACACTATCATGTCTCCTACGATTTGAAAGCATGATGCTTTTCCATATTAATTCATGTTTTAAAGTTGATGGTATGCTCTACAAATTAGGTTTGCAATCATCTCTTGCTGGGTGTAGAGATTACTATTGGAATTTTGATACGCCTTTTAAAAACTACCCTCTTGGGTGTTTATGCAAGATTTTTAAGTTCTTTTTCCTTCTGTCTCTCTTGTATTGAGATCCTAGAACTTAAAAATCTTGCTAGGATGCTCTCAAACTCTTGGTTACTAGAAGATTTTGACTATCTAGTAGCATAATTCAACTTTATAAAGTTATAAAGATCTTAAAAATCCTATAACTTTATGAAGTTATAATTTGTTTTTGCTCGGTAAATATTTAGTTTATATTAATTATAAAATAGGGAAAGAACCTAGCCCGGTCCAGGGATGGTTACAAACCGGGAAACCACCTTCCCAGAGAAAAAGATCACAATAGGGATCCATTAACAGATCAACGATAAACAACCCTATTACTAGAAATAGATACAGGTAAACCATCAAGATTTTCCTTTAGTTCCTCCTTTGTTTGAGAATGAAGGATCATTTCAAAACATTTTTTCATTTTCTTTTCTTTTTTCCCTTTAACAGTTTCCCAACCATCTTCCACCCTGGCTGCCATATTTTGCCACTCCATTGAATCAGCCAGGGGAGTCTTTGTCATAGCACCTGGATCACTAACACCATGTTGAAACTGGCCTGCAATCAACAGATCGTTCTCTTTGTCTTGAGACCCTATTAGTCTTTTTTTTCTCTTTTCCCTCCAGTGTAATTGCTCCATTCTTATTCTTCATCTCCTTCTCACTACCCGAATTGACAACATTAACATTGTTCAATGGAGGTGGATCAGTCTTTTGCAAAACTCTTTTGCTGTTCACCTTTCTTCTCCACCGTGTAGTGAAAGGGGGATACATCTGTCCACCAAGTGGTTGTCTTATTTGATCTCTGTTTAACATAATGTTCAGCCATATGCCCTGTTTGAAAGCATCTTCGACATCTAAAGGGAACTCCCTCATAATCCAAAGGATGCATCCAGCTGCCTTTAGAAGTTTTGATCGTAATTTCTTCAGGGAGAGCAACAGATGCAATCATCTCCACCAATATCCAGGCATAGGTCGAATGTAGAAGATTGGAAGAACCTTCATCTGTTATAAAAAAACTGCCTAAAGAATTCCCAATAGCCTCAAAGTATGAGTCAAACCAGAAATGTGAAGGCAGATTGGGTAGTCTTACCCAGAGCAAAATTCTTTTAAAAACCTTGGTGGTAGGGCAAAAGGATGGATGCCAGGGCTTCTACATGAGCATATACCTATCCTCCCAGTATCGGTACAAATCACATAATATCTTGTTTCTATCTTGAATATTCTCAAAAACCACAATAAAAAACCCCTAGCTGCTAGGTGGATTTGAACACATCCGTCTAGGATGGGCTCGCAATGCTCAGAGTTCCATTTATGTAGATTAGTCAAACATGGCCACATACCTCTAAAATGCCATATCAATCCAAGCTCTGAGAAGATTGTGACATTATGTGCCACTTCCCTCTCCACTTCACCCCCAAGTCTACCGAAATGGCTCTGGCTGGTCGTTGCGTCTCTACATCCCGCCCGCCCGCCCTCAACTTGCCGGAAATCATGTTGGTTCCCAGACAAAGAAACCCTAGGAGGGCCACACGCCTTTACACCAATCACACTATTGGAGGTCTGCAAGCCCCTCCCTCCTGTAGCAATTGCCCAAGTGCTTCTCTGTTCCTTTTGAAGACCGATAATCACTTTCATCACCATTCCCTTGAATATTACTGTCGCATGCAGCCAATGGGTTTTTTGCCTATGCTTGCAAACCAAAGGGGGGTGCCTGGACTTATCCCTGCTATTCGCGCCTCTTGAGGGCCTTTCACCTTGTAATTCCTTCTGATACGAAGCCGCAAAGGTCCGATTCACCACTGTTAGGGCCGCAGAAGCCCTAGCTTCACTTGTCCGCAATGTCTCCACTATTTCGGCATCATGCTTTCTGCACCGCCCTTGCGAAGAGATTTCCTTGCCCTGCATGCACCCGATTTGGCACTGTGCAGGTGTGAGTTGCAGAAAAAACCCTAGGTTTGGTAATTGATGCAGAGCCCAATGATCAATTCAGTCCAAGACCAAGAGGCTCCACATCTTGCTCAAAAACACACTAATTTCCTTAGTCTCTCCACTAGGCCTTCTTGCACCAATAAGGGTTAAACAACTCCAAAACCCCAAGACTTTTCCCAAGCCATCCTAGAGTCTTATCACACCTATTTCAGCTTGATTCAATAGGTACCAACTGCCCAAAACACCCTTTTTATCAAATTCTCTAATTACTATCCCAAACTAGGCCTCGTCCCTAGTAGCCCTGTCATACAGGTAATCTGCCATTTTCTCAAAATTTTCCCAAACTTGCCAAACAAAATATACTTCCAGATACCCTTTTGGAAGTTACTAAACATACTTCAAAATCAACCATCACTCCTTTGGACCAGGTTTAGGTAAAATTGCTGCTCCACTTTTACTCCTAAGCCTAATTTCCTTCTATCTCAGGATAGTTTTCTGCGATCGGTTTATTTGACCTTCAAGATGTCGAGGTGATTTTATTTGGAAAAAAGGAAAGTTGTTGGTAACATCAAAAACTATAACCACACAAAATCTCAGGGTTCTAAAGCTTCATTTGATACCCCAAATTGTAAACTTTCTGACCATGCAGTCTTAGAGAAGGAAAACAATTTTGATAGACATCTACTCTGTAGCCAATAACTTTTGAAGGGGACCTCATATCCAAGATCGCTCCGGTGAGAAGGGGCGTAACTAGGTTTTATCCAACATATCCCAATTTCAGACGAATCCAACGATGCATTAGAAACTTATGGTCTCTGCACCGAGACTGTATTAACTGTCAAAACATGGAAAATGTAGAAATAACCAACTTTCATTGATCTCCAAACCTATTACATTGACTCCCCTCCTTTTTGGGATTGTTACAATATATATATGTTTTTCCCAATCATGGGAACCGACCAACCACCTTACAACTGCCTTTAAACTGACTGGAGTCAGTGAGCAACCGACTATCATATTTTGACATTTACAAAAGATATAAAATGTTGTCAAGTTGACAACTAAGTTGTCAACTTGACAACTACATGTCTAATGACTTCCAATGCTTGCAAATGGTTGTTTAAAAGACTTTAAAACTAAAACTAATTCCTTACTACTACTCCTAAGACCGTTAACTCTCATTAGACCTCATCTCCGATGAACTTGCTTACTAGCCCTTGAGGATTTATGAACAACTTAGGCACCATTGCATCCTACTGCCCATATTACATTGTTCTTATTACCATTCAAGTCATATTACATGTTCTTAATTCCATCAAACCTATTAAAGACTACTAAGTCCCTTTCCCATTACATGATGACCCTTGTAGGGCTATTTGCCTTATCATGGCAACTCTACTTTACATAGACTTCTTTTCATTCCAATAGGCACTAATGGCCCAAATTACAATGTTTGAGACCTTTTAGGTCCTTGAGTCTTCATTTGTCTTCAATTCTTCTTGGATCTCCATCAGGGCTTCATGGTGACCCCTAGGCTCTAGGTGCTCTTGCACCATACTCCCCCACTTTGAAAACATTCCAAGTCCTCTTGGAAACACCTGTAACAAAACATGTTAGAGAAAAAAATATGTTTCATTTTCACTTTAGGCTTTTATAGGTCTTCATGCTTGACCCTGCTGCTCCATGTATGCTCCATCTTCCTTGTATCCCTCATCTTTACCTTGGGTTTGCCCTTTCTTGGCAATGTAACTCCTTATACTTTGCTGCTTCTTAGTAACCATCCCATCATGCTCATCATCATTAGGATTGCTCCATACACCTGCAACCCAAATGCCCTTATTACACATAGGCATATCTCCACCTTCTCAACCACTTCATACCACAGCTTAGGAGCCTTCTCATGACTCACAAACTCATCTTCATCCGTAGTCCCTTCTTCTGAGACCACTGCTGCTTTCAAAGCATCTTCATGCCATTCTTCTTGGCATTCAATCACTTTTCCAGTCACCTTCAAGGTTGCTTCTTCTGGAGCCTCACAATCCACTATCAAGGTAGTACCCTGCATGGTACGCCCCCAAAAGACATAGCATTGTCCCAATCAGCAAAATACAATCACACCCAAGCCCTTCAAGACTTGATTCCTTGCTGTCTTCATCATCTTTCCATCTTTGATTAACATCTGGAACCTCTTCAGCATTGAGTTCTTCATCCCATTTCAACAAGTCTTCTTCCATCCTAATTTATCCCTCTAGGAGTTCTGCAATCATCTTTATTCTTGCTTCATTCTCTTCTAGGGATCTCTCCAAGCCTCTTAACCTCTCTTCTTCTTGCTTCCTGGCTGCTTCTTCTCTTTTCTTCTTCTTCTCTACTTGTCTTCATTCAAGATTTCTTTTAGTAACTTGATCAACACCTTCTCTGATCTTGTGTACGCCATCTTAGGTCTCTCCTCCCAGACCTTTTGCTTGCTCTGATACCAATTTGATGGAGAGCCCAATGATCAATTCACTCCAAGACCAAGAGGCTCCACATCTTGTTCAAAAACACACTATGTTCCCTAGTCTCTCCACTAGGCCGTCTTGCACCAATAAGGGTTAAACAACTCCAAAACCCCAAGACTTTTCCCAAGCCATCCTATAGTCTTATCACACCTATTTCAACTTGATTCAATAGGTACCAACTGCCCAAAACACCCTTTTTATCAAATTCTCCAATTACTGTCCCAAACTAGGCCTCCTCCCTAGTAACCTTGTCAAACTGGTAATCTGCCATTTTCTCAGAATTTTCCCAAACAACTTGCCAAACAAAATACACTTCCAGATACCTTTTGGAAGTTACTAAAAATTCTTCAAAATCAACCATAACTCCTTTGGACCAGGTGTACGTAAAACTGCTGCTCCACTTTTACTCCTAGGCCTAATTTCCTTCTATCTCAGGACAATTATCTGAGATCAGTTTATTTGACCTTCAAGATGTCGAGATGAATTTATCTGGAAAAAAGGAAAGTTGTTGGTAACATCAAAAACTATAACCACACAAAATCTTAGGGTTCTAAAGCTTCATTTGATACCCCAAATTGTAAACTTTCTGACTGTGCAGTCTTAGAGAAGGAAAACAGTTTTGATAGACATATACTCTGTATCCAATAACTTTTGAAGGGGACCTCATATCCTAGATCGCTCCGGTGAGAAGGGGCATAACTAGGTTTTACCCAACATATCCCAATTTCAGACGAATCCAATGGTGCATTAGAAAGTTATGGTCTCTGCACCGAGATCGTTTTAACTGTCAAAACATGGAAAATGCAGAAATAACCAACTTTCATTGATCTCCAAATCTATTACATCGACTCCCCTCCTTTTTTGGATTGTTACAATATATATATGTTTTTCCCAATCATGGGAACCGACCAACCACCTTACAACTGCCTTTAAACCGACTGGAGTCAGTTAGCAACCGACTGTCCTCATATTTTGACATTTACAAAAGATATAAAATGTTGTCAAGTTGACAACTAAGTTGTCAACTTGACAACTACATGTCTAATGACTTCCAATGCTTGCAAATGGTTGTTTAAAAGACTTCAAAACTAAAAACTAATTCCTTACTACTACCCCTAAGACCATTAACTCTCATTAGACCTTATCTCCGATGAACTTGCTTATTAGCCCTTGAGGCTCTATGAACAACTTAGGCACCATTGCATCCTACTGCCCTTATTACATTGTTCTTATGACCATTCAAGTCATATTACATGTTCTTAATTCCATCAAACCTATTAAAGACTACTAACTCCCTTTCCCATTACATGATGACCCTTGTAGGGCTATTTGCCTTATCATGGCAACTCTACATCACAAAGACTTCTTTACATTCCAATGGTCACTAATGGCCCAAATTACAATGTTTGAGACCTTTTAGGTTCTTGTAGTCTTCATTTGTCTTCAATTCTTCTTGTATCTCCATCAGGGCTTCATGGTGACCCCTAGGCTCTAGGTGCCCCTGCACCAGTAGCACTCTGTAACGGCTCCATCTCCCAAAGCAAACCTTCATTTATAATGTTAGAATTTTAACTTTATAAAGTTATAACTTGTAATTATAACTTCATAAAGTCATAAAGTTACGGAAAATTAGAAAGTTGCCAGTATATAATTATGGAAAAATAATCAATCATATGTGAATTTGGCCTCATTTTACACAATGATGTGCTTTACTGAATTTCAAATCTCTTTCATCTCTCCTAGGAATCTGAAATCCTAATTATTTGCCACTTCAGTTCATTTCTGAGCTTAGGCCCAAAGGATTAGGTCTGCAACTGCCTCTTGTTTGGTGGAAAGACAGGCAATAAAATTGTGATGCATCTTTCATAACCTACCCTCATATTCTTGCATAGTTTTTTTAATTTTTAAATCCTTGGACCTTTTTACTTGGCCTTTGATAAGCTTAATAGCCAGCGAGGTCTGAATTCTTTGCTTAAACTTTGGCTTTCTCCACGTCAACTGTATTTGAGAGGTTAGCATTGAACTGAAGGTGGTTCATTCCTTATGTTGTTTAGCTTATCAAGGTCTTCCTGTAGGGGAATGAATGTGTCATCTATTTTTTCAAATCCTGAATGCTCGGCTTGTGATGAATGAGACCTTCAAGCATCCTTTCATAACTTCTTATCAAGCCCAAAGTTTCTTAAAATGATATCAAGGTCTCTTTCCTCCCTATCATTTGGAGTCCATCGCATCGCAGATTTCTCGCTATGGGAATTTTGTTCATTGGCCTAAATATATTACTTTCATTTGGAATTTCTTCGCAGCCGCTATTTTGTTTCAGCTTGGAAATCAAGAAATTTTACAATTTTTAGCAATGAGCTCTTTTCACAGGTTTTTTCTCTCAAGGATAAAATATATGTTCTTACTTTGTGTGGTTTTCGTATATATGCACAGATGAAGAAGCTGACATTGGAGTTTGAATAATCCCACAATTTAGTCAACCAGTGAGGCAGTACACCTTGCACAATGAGCTGTGTGCTGCTTGAGTTTACGTTTACTTGCTCTTTTCTGGGGTTGGGATGGAGGAGGTTTCAGGAGCAGAATAGCCAGTGTTACAACTTGCAAGCATCCACAGTTAGCATGCTTCTTCCTCTTGCCAATGCGGAGGGTAGACACTGGTGGCTCCTCATGGGAAGACTTTCACTGCTACTACTCTTTCTTGGGGGCTCTCTTGCATGTAGTGTGGCAAGTTTTGGTGAGCTTGCTTCTCTATCTGGGTTGGGCATCCTGGCCATTTTGGCTTTTATAAACACTATCCCAAAAGATGGGTGGGAGGCCCCAGATGCTCCCCTTTGAGGAGCCTATTCCATTGGTGTCTCTCTTACTGAAGGATGGTCCTCCATTTGGTGTGGATGCGTGTGGTTAATTCTCCTTTTCTGCTTGTTAGTGAAGTTGCCTTGTTTTAGCCTTGATTACCTGATAGGCTTTTTAAGCGGAGAAACTGTCCACCGGAAAGTCTCATGCTGGGATTCAGGCCGTCGGAATTGTTGTTGGTGTTGCTGGTAAAGATAAAGCTGCCGATAATGGCACATGTTGATAAGCACGGGGTTCGAATCAGTTTCATATTTCAGAATACGTAACACATTCGCTGTCAGGCATGTTGTATGGAGCGCTACACCGACTTGTGGAGTTGGTCCCTGTTCTCCGGGACAATCAAAGCATATGGCTTTAGCATGCTTTCTTCTGCATAATGCAGATTCTTTACAGAGAATTTGTGGAGCAAATAGTAATTTCCAGATGAAGCAGACCTTTTGAACGTCACGTTTTTGATACCAGACTTTGCTAGCACCACAATTTTGCCAAGAATGTACATTCACAATTATAAATGGCTTCTTTTTAATACCAATACGCATCAGTGAAACTTGCTTGCACTGTCTCACAATTGCAGCTTCAGAACAGGATGTAAAGAGCGAAAGACTAATTGAGAGCAGTTTTTGAGGTGGATGTTATTGTTATTTAATGAATTGCATGAAAAATGTGATAACAACCCAAAGGCTAGTGAATTTTTTGACTGAATGTGTTCCTCACACATGACCTACTGGTTTGTAATATTTGCAGAATTTGTAAAGAATCACTGTTCGCTAGGATGCTCTCAAACTCTTGGTTAATGGAAGATTTTCACTATCCAGTAGCACCCAATTCATTATACCATTCGTTGATAAATATGGAGTAGATTTTATGCATAATTCCAGAAACCTTCAGTCACTTTTCCAAGCATTTGGAGGTTAATGGAATGTGCCTACTTTCTTGGCTGGTTGTTTTCATGTCATCATAATATATCTTGAAGGGTAGGGAAATGTATGAACAACAATCATTAGCCTATCAATTTTTTTTTTTAATAGAAACTCACTAGATTTGGTTTTCCTTTTGTAGGGTTACTATAATGAACAGAAAATCCTGCAGGGACTACTGGCGACCATTGATAATCATTAATCATTGGAAAAATAATTGTTGGGTTACTGCAAAATTGAGTTTATAATTGAAAATGGTAATAGTAATTTTCTTAATTTTTTTTTCCATGGATTAGAAATTTGAAACCAAATATTATAAGTTCTTTGACTTTCTTTTACCTACATTGCTTCTACATTTCTATTATAACTGACACAAATTGGAGGCAAATAAGGAACTCCTATTCTCTAATTAGGGACCATTGTGTTGAAATCCTCAAACCAGGAAGGCTTTAGTGACCCCTAAATTTATCAAAATGTTGCAAATATCTACACAAAACATCCAAAGTTAAAGTTGTGATACGTGATCATTGAATTGTCATGATTTTCCTCTTTCAACAACTCCAAACAAATATAAATGTTGATTGATTTAAAAAAAATATTCATAGTATGTGGTGAATTATTTTAAATTTGAAATTACAATATTTACTTTTTGGTTATTTCAAATTGTTTGTATTAGTATATAGTATCTTTGGATTTTCTACAAACATTCATTGTTTTTTGTTTTTCCTTAGATGCTACTTAGTTGATTTATCAATGTACTATATAGAACCTCAATATACAAAAAATAAATATGGAAAAATAGGCTAGAAAGATCACTATGTCTAATACCACTATAAGGTCTTAGACAAGTCAAATTTTAAAACATCTACAAATAATTATTTCTTCACATAATATTATCACTTTCTAATATTTAAACTAAAAATTAATATTTCAAATTTAATTTATTGTTTATATATTATTTTTGTCATTAGATTCTAATAAGCAAGCAATAAATAATAGGCTTACTTAGTAGACTTTATCTTATTATAAATACATATTAAATTATATTATTTATATTAAATTCAAATAGTTTACAATATCAATAAGTTCACACCTACAACAACAGAAAAATAAAAGCAAATAAAAATCCATATTAAATGAAGATCTAGTGTGGATGCTTCAAACAAACTTGGGCATGTGAAATGTTTGACAAAATTCTCCAAGGAATTGTAGGGCATGCAGAAAATGGTTCATAAAAAAAGCTCTAAAACTTTCTAGCAAATGTTGGGCTACTGGAAAGAGCCATTGGGTCGACAGATCATGGTGGGCAAGAAAGTCGTTTGGGATTCGAAACTAGAAGCCATTTTACAACTGGGAGAAGGGGTGATGGAAGAATGAGAAAGCGTTCTCTGGAAATCAAAGAAAATAGTTTAATGGGAAAACTTCACAAAGGTTTAGTAGCTTTGCAAGGCAAGGGGTAAGAGGGCAGAAGGCTCCTTCAAATCCTTTCATTGATAGAAAGGTATGGGATCTAGGGAAAAGAGCGGAATCAACATAATAAATCGAAATGTCAGGGAGAGAAATTGGAATGACCATTGGAGAAACTAGGCTAATGAATGAGCTTTTAAAAGGATTTTAAACTTTGATAGACATTGATGTAGAGGTTGGAGAGGGTGGAATTATTCATCATGGGAGAATGTGAAAGGGTCATGTTGATGTGAGTTTTGTACCACTACATAACATATAGGAATTGAACACTTGATACAAGATATCAAACACTCAGCCCTCTCTTGAAAAGTAATTACTCATGAAGGACATGAGAAAAACTCCAAGGTTCCTTACACCTGTGGATCCTAACTCAGTTATATTGATGTGATTTGCTGGTTAATCACGTAGGCGGGCTTACGTTGTTCATTCAAGGATATCAGATTCTTGCCATGATGATGATGGGACTTAGCTTTGCAATGTATACTCAATTGATTCCTTCTCCTTAATTTATATCACTTCCAACTTTGCTCACCAAAGCTCTCACTACTAAACTACTCACTGCTTAACTACTACTCCTATGGAATGGAAAGATTAGCAAATGGACGGGGATCCAAACCTAATGAAAGCTCACCAGCGGCGTTACCTCCATAGATGCAATGATTCAAGGGAAATTCGTAGAATTTTCACACTAACACCTATCTTCCAACCCAACTTGAAGTACAAGCGGAAAGATGAAATGCAAGTAGAACTTGGGAGCAATTGGACTA
>MU227019.1:655636-692271 GCA_018584345.1 Thuja plicata
AGCCAAGGAGGAAAGAATGAAGGGAAGAAGGCTGGTCAAAGGCAACATGGCGGAAATGTCCAAGGGTATGGACATTTCCGCCCCAAGGGCAACTTCCATCCAAAACACTTAACAAACACTTCAACATTACTTCCAAAACCTCTTAACTTAATCACCTTGCCACGAGACCGAGTTTGGGAGCCCATAGGACTTGGCGGAATTTGGAGGTAGGATGGACAAGGTGTCCAAGGGGCTGGCGGAATCCGCCAGCACCTTGGACATCAACCTCAAATTTCATGTTTCAAATCAATCTGACATCTCCACTTCAATCCTTGGCATTTCAATCAACTCAATTCAACTCCTCGACTCCAAATCGGGGGGAAAAGTTTGCACCCAAGGTGCTGGTGGAAATCAGAGGGAGCTTGGACAGCCTGTCCAAGGGGTGGGCGGAATCCGCCCATATCTTGGACAGAGTAGACTGGCACTTCCATACTTAGCCAAATTTTAGTCCAGGGGCAGAGAATTTATACAAATATAACATTTAAGTATAAGATTTATAAATACCTTCCAGGATGTTTGAGATAGGTTTCAGCTTCATAGGAGTTAAGGTGCAGATTCTAGATTTTGGGGGTTTTAGAATATTTCAGGACTTAGCCAAATTTCAGGATTCAGCACGCCTTCAGCAAAGCTACCTCCCACAATCTATTTCAACTTTCTAAGATCAAATTGAAGCTGGAACAAGGATTCTCAGAGGGTTTAAACTTGTTTCATCACAAATCCTTTGGTTTCTATCCCATATTCTTGAAAGATCTAGCACAACTCTCGCCCATGTTTTAGACAGACTTGACTTCCCAGCAGGCCAAAATTGCCCAAAACCAACTCTCGAACTTCACTCGCTAGACCAAGGGGCTCGAAAACTGTCGCCAACAAGGACTACCTAAGACCACTACTCCTATTGCTTGCAAAAGAGGGGGTCCCCATTTGCAATGGGGCGATGGCGTGAAAACCTCACAACAGGTCATTATATAAATATGATTGGGTTACTGAAATGAGGCAATGGCACAACACTAGATTTGGAAAGAATAGAAGGGTTCATCCAAATAAGCCAGATTTTTCAAAGAACAAGGTGGAGGCAAATAATAAAAAGATAAGGATGGTATGGAAGACAAAGGTGGATAATAGCTACAAGGACACTTCCTTTGGAAATTACATTCAAGGAGATTTAACAACATGCCAAATAGTAGAAGGAAGACTTTCTCAAAGTTTAAGGGTTCCAATGGAGGGGAACATTATCAAACACCTCAAAACTCAAATGATACCGAGAATAGGAATAATTTTTAGACGAGGGTAAGGCAGGATAATTGCATCAAATTCATTGATTCTTCATTAAAATCCAGAATAGAGGTACTTCACAATCGAGCGTTAATCTGTAAGTTATGGAACATTTCAATTTCTTTCCATGATTTGAGAGTTTGGGTTAGAGAGGAATGGGGAGAGTGTCTTGAGGTTTCTTTTTTGGATGATGCCCGAGAATTCATTATGGTTTTGTTTGATTCAAAAGAATCAATAGACAAGATTTTTATATGTAAAGGTTGGTTTAACAAAAGTTTTGGAGTTCACATGCAATTATGGACCCCCAATTTTTCTCTTGAAAAAGCCAACATTAAATTTATAGCCTTTTGGATTCAGTTACATAAACTTCCTCTGGAGTATAGAGATGCATCTATATTAGAGTCTATTGGGAATATGTTGGGCATCTTTCTGAAAACAGATATCACATCGATGGAAGAATTTTTTCTTCCTGTCAGGCTTTGTCTACTAATGAATCTGGATAAAGCCCCTCTTCTTTTGAGGTCAATACAAAAAATAGAGTTTGGATCCAAAGCATTCTTTACAAAGATCAGGTTACAAAAACAAACAAAGGAAGTAAGAATGGTGTGGGGCACAAGGGGTATCTCTAAACCCTCGAATAAGGATCTTGAATGTTCGAGAATGGATTTGGATCTAAAGATGTGTCATTATAATAATCCTGAAACAATTAATCCCCTTCTCCTATTTCTAGAAATTGATATTCAAGGGAATCTCCCTCCTCTCGTCTCCCTTGTATCATCTAGACCTTTTTTCGAGGAGACTAGGTTCTACGAATTTGATATTTATTTCTTCTTATGGACCTTGTATTGGAGGCTTTGCCATTTTTATGAACAAAAGATTGGTAACAATTTACTGACCTTTAATGCCCAGGCTTCACTTTCCCACCAACCTCGAGTGGTTGGGCTTGAACCCCTTGTTATCAACAAAGGAGTTGTTGGGTTCAACTCTTGTATTGGGAACCAGATTTTACAAACTTCAAACTACTTGATATTCAGGCCTGAGTTTTCTATAAGCCTCCCTAAAAGTCAAAGTTGCATTGAGCGGAGACAAATGGAATCCACCCTCTCTCTTCATGAGATGAATGCGTTTGTTCAGAAATGCCTATTGGAAACTCAAATAAAAATTATAGAAGAAATTGCAGACCAAGAACTACTGGTAAGAGAAGGAATAATAGATCATGGATTTCTTAAAAAAATAAATTTTGGATCAAATTCTTAATGAAATTGAAAGCACAAAGCTAGATCAGAGCCATATTGGATTATTAGAAGATATCAAAATCTTTGAAGAGGTGCCAGTTAAGGTTATCCAAAAAGGCAATACGACAGATCCGAAGCAGGGTCATACACATTTAGTCTAAAGAAGGTCAGAGGCTAGTACAACAAAGGTTTACCATATTGAAAGCATTAGACCAGACAAAAAATAGGATCTTCCACAAGGTAATAATTCAGATCTGGAGCAGGATCAAGTATATTTAACCCAAAAGGATTAAGAGATTAGCACAATCAAGACTTTTAAAAATAAAATTGTTGGATCAGTAAAAAAATATCATATGAGCAAGAATAAAATCTTTTATGTCAAAGGGAAAAAATGGTTAATCATGTTATGGAGGCAAAGGGTAGAATAGAGCTTCTTGTCTCTCCATCTGTTTCAAACAAGAAAGGTAGAGGCTGACCTTCCGGAAAAATAAATAGAGGAATGTTAATACAAGAGGAGACCAGTTGGGAACTTTTGAGGGGCCCCTAGGTTATTCAAACTCAGGAAAGAGGAAATCATTGAGAATCAAGGAAAGACTTAACATAGATGGATCTAAATATCCTATCAGTTCTAGATTTAAGGATTTTGTGGTGGAGGATTCTCAGAAGATAACGACCTTGGGAAGCCCTATTTTAGAAGAGGAAGACAATATTAGGTCTCTTGAAACATCAAAGCCAGATGAGGAAACAATTTCTTCCATTTTACAAAACATAAGAAGGAATAAGTCAGTACCAAACAACTCTCTGCAAAGAAATATATGTGGTGGCATTCTACCTTTGAAGCCTAGGAATAAGAAGAGCTCCAATTGGAAGGAGGGTAAAAACATAGGAATATCAGTATAACATTTTGAACAGATGGAAGAAGACTTTGCTGATATGATAGAAGAGGATGTTAGGCTTCCAAAGGAACTTGAAGCAGTCTATGACTTGTTTGGACTCACGGATCAAGATACACCTCATGAGATGGAAGATCTTGAACTTAAACAATCTTATATAGAAGAAATACTGGATTTAGGCTTAGAGGAGTTAGAAATAGACAAGCTTCCTATTTCAAAAATTGATTCAATGAATGCACCAGATAAAAAAAACCAACCACTGGGTCTATAGAAAACAAAGGAATGTTTGCCCAAACCAGATTGTTGAGTTGCATGTGGGAAAACATAGAGGTAGGAAATCATCGTCCACTCTTAGGAAATTAGATGGAGATGATCCAAACCAAAAGAAAATGACCTCCTTTTGGAAATAAGGACTTGATTCCATAGTAATAACTTATTTTTTGGATTAAAATTTTCCCTATAGTTTTAATAGGATATTATCAAGGGATTTGGTCAAGGCAGTGCTAAATCTTCTTAAGTGATGAACAATGTAACTCAGGCGCTTTCCAACATGATAATCATTAGATAGGAAACAACTAAAGATTATGATGAATGATTTAAAAATACATTGAATAGATATTGATTTTAGAACAATACGAGTGATATTTAAGTTTGATTAGCTATTTCTCTCATATCCTCAATACAAACACATGGAAGATTTAAAATACAACTTTTCAAAATAATTGATATCTTGTGAAAATCTTTTCCCAAGATTGTGAGGTGTCATGGTTTTTCATTTCCCAAATTGTGGGGTGTTAGCTGTTCACTAAAGGGATGTGCAAATCATTCTTGGGGAAGATTTTATTGAAACAAAGCATGCTTACTGGATTAATAGTGATATCCCAACGACATTCCTCTCTGTTCTTTTGGTGATGGGTTTGACAAAAATTGAAGCTACTTCACTATGCAGAGAGATTTTCAAGAAAAACCTTCTGCGAGATATGGACAAAATGGTTAGGAATGTGGATGTCAATTTACAAATTCTATACTCGATTGAGTTTGATAAGGTTGGTCATGCGGAAGATATATCCAAGAGGCCTATATTGTCAATGAGAGATTGGAGGGCTTTTGAAGCCCATCGTCCAGTAATCTTGAGAAACATCAATTTCTTACAAATGTGGTTTGAGATTAAGGTGGCAGCTGACCAAGAATGGCTGAAAGCTTATATGTTGAGTGAAGGTTTTGTTCCCATTGAGGAAGAAAATGAGGTGGGGTATCACCATTGTGTTGAAGGCTTCTTTGTAGATAGCAGCCCAAGGAAAGCATACAAAATATAAGTGCTGGAGAATGGTTTTAAGCGCACAAATGGTTCAAGGAGGTCCCAGAGAAGGAGAGATGAGAATCATGTGATCTCTGGAGTTGGAAGAGTATTGAGCCCAAGGAGGAAGAATTTTGCGTCTGGGAGCCAATCCAGGAAGAAGAACAATTGACCTCCTTCTTTGAGTATTGGCAGTTGTCAGATAAGATGCATATTGTTTAGTTTCCTTAGATATAAGTTTCTGTTTATTGGTTTTGAATTTTGGTAGTCCATATTTTGGCTCGAGGGCTTTCTTCTAGGGTTTTTTAGAGACTATATTCTTGAAAATATTTTGCAAATTTTGAATACTTCTCCCCTGCGTGGGACTGGAAATGATGGATGATTTTTTCAACCTTATTTTATAATGGCTTGGTGAAGACAATATCTCTAGGTTAATATTACTTATTATTATATGTGTTCGATATATATGGTTATTAATATATTTCGGTCTTGGCCCTTTATTGATATAAAAATGAAGATCTAGTGTGACCTCTAAATTCAATCCGTCTCTAGCCAAATGAATTTTGTTCTCTAACATTCCAAATCTAAGTGTATTTATCCTCTAACCTCCATGTTGGAGCATAAGTGCTCAATAGTTTTGGGATACGGTTTTATCTAAAGTAATAGATGATGATGATTGAATGGATCTGTTCACCCATTTATATGTATTGAGGGAGATTAAATTATTTTCAATGATTTTGCAAGCTTGATCAAATTTAATAATCATGATTTTATACTAAAATTTTAATTTAATTTATAAAGACATTCATGTCTTTGTTTAACATATCCATCTTTATATATATTTGTGTTTTTTAGCATGTACTTTTATTTGAAAAATGCAAGCATTTACTTGTAGAATTACAAGTATATACTTGTAAAATTTATTTTCAGTCAAAAACATACAAATCAAATTACTTGAGTTAAAGAATATCTCAATTTTTTCTTTAGCTGAATCCAAAAAGACATTTTGTCATTCAATATGAATGTGAACCATTCTAAAAAGTACATATTGTCCATGCTAGGTTAGTTTTGTTTTACAATGAATTTATCCTTTTAATTTGAAGAGCAGTTCTATTACACATTTATTTTGTTTTGTCTTACATTCAAAAGATTCAAATTTAAATATTACCAAGCTACGATGGTGATGACGTTTGAATTTTTCTAAGGCATGTATGTTCTAAAAGAAGATGTGAGGAAGACATTTTGGGCATCCAAACTTTCCATAGAGACTGATGTTGAATATCACACGAGAGGCAAGTACCTCATGTGATTAAAAATTCTCACCATATTGGCAATACAATATATGTGTCAAAAGCTGAGTACTCTAGAATTCGGATAATGAATGTATGGTTTGTATATTTTTTCTTGGTTTAAACTTCTTTCCTCATTTTAAATTTTACATGCTTAGCTAGATAGGTGGTGAGCCTTGTAAGACATAAATTTCAAACTAAGATTTTTAATGAATACATATGACATATTAGTTTTCTACCAACTAATTATCAACATTGCTATCATGAGAGCTTATAATTTATTGCTTTGTGTTTAGTATTTTAATTTGTCTTTTGCAAGATACCACAAAATGAAATAATGTGTATGGTAAAAGCATCCTTTAGATTGGTAGGGGAAACTTTATTAAGTCTAATCAAACTTAAAACTAATCTTCATTAAAATTATAGACAATATTTATAAGTTTGAAACATTATAATTTTATTGAGGGGTTTGCATAAATGAATATGACCAAGCACTTATGTTTTTGGCTAAGATACATGTTTTGGACTGGTAATAGTCAAGTTTTGTTAATAAAATTTTAAATTTTGAGTGAAGCTATCTAAACACATACAAACACCACAATATTCGTTGGTTAAAATAAATATTAGTTTTTTGTCGCTAATGAGATTTAAAGGAGTATCAATTTTAACAATACATGATTTAGAGAATTGAAAGGTTATGTTGCATGTAAAGCTACAACCTATTTAGATAAAATCATTAATACAAAACTTGAACTAATAAGATCTACTTTCTCTTCAATTCATGAAATTACAAACACAGTAATAGAGATGTAGATATGACATATTGAATGACATTTCAATTGCTTGAATTTAGTATTAACTACCATTAAAAATGTTTTTTACCGAAAGCACTTATATGTTACAATTAATAACTTTTATAAATTTAAGAAATAACAATAAAAAATTCCATAAATAGATGGTTTAAAGCAAACCTATCCCAAAGATGTTTAAAAATGAAAAGAAATGAAGTTTAAAACAAATGTATTTTAAAACAACTAGAAAATGCAAATTAACAAAAGTAACCTAAAAACATGCCTCATCCCTACTTATAAAAGAACACTAGGAATAGTCACCACTAAAAATAACACGTGCACATGAATGGATTTATGGGGATTGGAGCAGTTTTTGCATTCAAAGTAGTGAATTCTTTGATGAATATTGAAATCCCAACATGAATTCAAAATACTATCAAGATTTGCATTCATTTGGGTTCTCATACTTTTCAAGACTTACTACTTTCTGCATATCTATTACACTTCCCTTTCATGCAAGCACTAGTATTTAATACTTGTCTTATTTTAATTTCCATAACATTAGCATGCCATCACAATGGCTTTTCCAATAAAATGATAGAATTTTAGGTAGTATACTAAGAATAAACTGTTATTGGTTAATCGATTTTTGAGAAAATGTATATAGAATAGCACACTATTTACAAAGTGGTTCAAATTATGCTAAAGGCTCCTACTTTTTCAAATTAACGATTTTGAAATAAATTTAACACTTAAAAAGCCCTTTCTAATATAACAAATGCTTTCGGATTTTGGTAATCAAAAGCATTGTTTGAAACAAGTCATTGAGTTTTTATTTCTTAAAGCTAGTATAAATTTTCTTTGCTAAAAAAAGTACACTAAAATGGAACTACTAAATTTTAGAAAAAATAGCCATTTTTGTGTTTATTTCAGTAACCAGAATTGTGCATGAACCTAGGGGGAAAGTATCCACTAACCCTGAGACATTCAGGACTAGTGTGTATGTAAGGAGTGAGGCATGTTCTTTTTTCATGTAGTATATGTGCTCACAAAGTGATATTTGTTGTGCAGTTTGGCAATGCACCCTAGCAAAATAAATATTTTACTGCTTTGGCATTTTTGCCTATGGAGTGGAGTACATAATGAACATTTAAATAATAGATTTTGGAAGAAATTGACGTGGGTTTTGTTTGCATGTAGGTGTGGATTCTAACATTGATAGCCAGGGAGATGATTGCAACATAAAGCTCAGTTTGAAGAAATTTTATAGGGAGTTGGAGCGTTGTAGGCTATGATGTGTGGTACAAATGCCATAGATTAGGGCACATAGAATGTTAATGGTATTGGTTGATCGATGGTAGACTAAGATGAGTACATTTCTCATGCCAACTAGGGAGATCATCATCACCTTAGAGGATGTCATGGATTTTGTGGATCTTGATTTGTGGATACATGAGGTATTATTTGGCTTGTGATGTAGAGGGATCCCTAGAGTGACTATTCACTAGGGGTGATCTCCCCCACACTATGTTGTTGCTTGACATGCATGTGTTGGGATGATAGATGAGCCTCCGGTGTTGGGAGGTCTCATCAATGATATTTTTCTACTTGACAAGATGAGGAGGTTTTTATTTATTGCATTGGTTAGTTATTATGCGAATATGAAAGAGAGTGATAGAGAGTTTGTGTGGGTTCCTTGTGTCATGCCTTAGCTTTATTGGAATACAAATTTGGCCAAAAATAGAGGTTGCCACAATGCTGGCATAGTGACATTGCTATAGGTTTTGGATTGGGAACACATAAGTATGCTTAGGTTGATTTTCTATAGTGGAGAGCGACTTTAGGTGAGTTGTACATGCTCACATATTACAATAAGTTGTGATATTGACACCTTGGAGACCTAGTCTATAAGAGACAGATCATGGATGAGATTGATGCCATAGTTTGGAGGCCATGGTGGCGGTGTGATAAGCGGGTCCTTGAAAATTTTTACTTACATCATGTTCATATGTTATGTTACATCATTGACAAGCATAATCATTTGATACCTCACTACAGGCTAGACTATGCACAATGCCAATTTGGTTTGTGATAGGATGTGCTTATAGATGAAGATCATGATTTTGCACATGTGAGTTAGGAGGGCCAATGAGGGCCATGTGTGGATGCACATTTGAAATGCATTGAGAAGGATGCATGCAAGACAATTAGTGAGATCATTCAAGAAAATGTGCTCTAGTTGGAGAGAAATAGCTTGTAGGTTGACTATGATAGATTATTGGTAGCAAAAGATATATTAGGTATAGAGAGAGATAAATGGGGTTTAGAGAGGGATAGACTAATAGTTGAGAGAGAGTTTGAGATCATAGAGGGATGAGGTGTAGGCACAACTACAATGAGCATATGTAAACATATAAAGGCTTTGTAGTGAGAAAGATCAAGCTTGTGTACGTTGTGCTAGAGGGGTTTTCATAAGTGACAATAAAGATGGTTAGAATGAGAGGAGAGACAATATGCACATTTTGTGAGGCTTAGTATTACAAATCGTCATATGATTAGGTAATGCTCATAGGTAAAAGAGAACCAATATATGCTAAGTGATCAAATTTAGGGCTAATAGGTTAGAGCGATAAGGGTTTTCTATTTTATTTATGTAACTACTATTGCCTCCATCACTTTGGGGGCTAGATCTAGGGTCCTAGGGTGATAGTGCTAACTAGAGCTAGTAAGGCCTGTGTTCTATGTTATGATAAAATCACATAGTATATATGTGTACACACACACACACACACACACACACACACACACACACACACACACACACACAGAGTATGTACATACATAAATGCATGCTTCCATTCATCCATGCATGCATATACACACATGCATGTACACATCCATCACATTTACACACATATACATAGAAAAATATATATACAAAAAAATATTTACACATACATACATAAACACAAAAAGACACATACATGTATATTGAGATGTACAAATAGATTTTTACACTGTGGGGATCGATGTACCCTTGCAGAGGATATGCATATGTATATGTATATATATACATACATATAAAACACACACACACACACACACACACACACACACACACAATTTCAATCTTTATCTCACAAAATTTCACTTTGGTGGCTAGATCTAGGGTCCTTGGGTGATAGTGCTAGGCGCAACTAGTAAGCCTGAGAGAGAGAGCCCTCCTCCCACCTCAATACTATAGCAGTTTAGGAATGGGTCCTTGGAGAGGATTCCCCTACCACTATAGAGTAGGGAGTGCAAATCATATACATATACATATACATATGCATATCCATATCCACACACACACACACACACACACACACATATATATATATATGTATGTATATATATATATGTATGTATGTATGTATATATATGTATATGTATGCATATATGTGTATGTATATAAACACACACACACACACACACACATACATACATACATATGCATATGTATATACATATATATGTATACACATTTATATGTATGTATGTATACATATCTATATGAATATATACACCTATGTATGTATATATGTATACACATACATACATCTATACATGTATATATACATATCTATGTATGTATACATACATACATACATATGTACACACATACACACAGACATTGATTCTTACACTTTGTGGAGGTTGATGTACGCTTTTTGAGGATGCAAATAGAGATGAGATTTTGATACCTTGATTTTGAGCATGATGTGATGGATGCATATGCTTCAGTTTATAGATTTCAATGTATAGATGTGATGTGTATTTATGATGTGTATATGTTTATGCACACTTATGATGGATGACATGATTATGACGATGCATGTTTATGATTATAATTATAATTTAATGACACATTTTGAGTATGGTGATGTAAGTCTATGATTATGATTATAAATTTATGATTTTTGTTTTGATTGTGATGACAATGATAAGCATGAATTGTGAGATGTCTAGTTTATGAAGAATCAACAACCATTTAAAACATAATTTCTTATGCTCAAGGGTATTATACCAAAGATGCTTGAAAATAGCTTGGCATTGTTTTACTAGTCAGAGGAAAACTCCATGTCATATTGAGGTAATAAAACATAGATACCTTATTACATAAAGTTTTATAAACCAACTTAGCATTTTTTTTTGAGATTAGAACCATCAATCCATTTGAATTGTTGAAAACTATCACTTTCTTGAATATAGTCTTTTAGCATTTGAGGGGTTCTACAAGCTTCTTTGAGAGTAGTACATGTCCTCCGATTGGAAGGATGAAATCCAAATTCACAATTCAAAGAGGCTCATGATTTTAGCTGGACTTCACTCAAGATGTCCTTAAAATATGTAATCTTTATAGAGGACCAACCCTTAGCAGCGTAATCTTGAAGTAGTTAAAGGTTTACCTTTATGCTCAAGATTCCACCAAATGGATCTATCAATAGGAAACTTTTTGCTACCATCGATGCTTTGACAAAATCAGTTACCTCAATATTATTATTTTTGAGTAGAAAAGTGAGGTGTTCTTCATGACCAATTTTATTTTAGTAGAATAAAAAGTAGAGACAAACATAGAAAATTCAGAACCTACCTTGGAAAGTACAGAAAGGATTAATTGATCCTCTCTCTTGTCAATTCCACAATTGTTTAATTCCAAATTCAAAGATTTAAATTTAGTGAAGAAGTCATCTAAAGTTGAAAAACTTGAAGGACTAAGACTTAGGAGTTGATTTTGCAACTCATGACTTCTATGTTCATCAATTGTCCCAAATAGTGTTTTGATAGCTTCCCAAACTTGGTTGGGCGTAGTCAAGTTCTCAACATGAAATACTAATTCAAGAAATACATTAAAATATAGAAAGCCAAAAGCTTGGTCACACTTATTGAAACAAATTCCTTTGTTGTTACCTGCATTAGGTTCTTTTTCTGTTTCCATTCTTACCCTAAACAAGCCTTTATTCTTTAGTACAATAATGAATTTCAACTTCCAATCATCATAATTGAAAGGGGTTAAGTGTTGTATAGTCACATTAGAATCCGCGCTGTTTGACTTAGATTAATGCTTTGTAGAATTTGGAAACGAGGAACACTTCTTGAGGAAGTGTAAATAATAAAAAACACACAATACTCCCTTGATTATCTTTTGTCCCCCCCTTTTTTTTGTAGTTTATAGAAAGAGTGGTTTATAACCAAACCCAAAAAAACACTAAAAATGACACTTTACAATTATAGTGCGAGAGTGTGTTTGTTGAATTTGTTTCAAAAAAACATGCACTTTTACAAAAAAAAACAGAACTCAATTTCGAGTTGCCGAGCAAAAGTTACGAGAAAATGAATTTTTTGCCTTACAAAATTAATCCTCCCAATTATTTATTTTTATGGTAAAATAATTGACTTCACCAAAAAAAATTTAACACAATAAAATAATTACACCAAAGTTGACCATTCGATAATGAAAAAAAGGTGAGTACATATAGGTTAAAGTGCAACCACAAAAGTAGGGATGGACTCCTTAGTCAAGAGTGATGGTGAAAACCAACCCACTAAATGTTAATACAAATCTGATTACTGAGAGGGGAGGGGTGAATTAGTAATGCACAAATTCACCTATTTCAACTTCTTTAAACTTTATGCATCAAAATATTCAACATCAAATAAGATAAATACAAATTTCAATGCATGCATCCACTAGTAATCAACCACATAATGTAAACACAAAATTTATCTCGTGGAAACCCAAATGGGAAAAAACCACGGTGTGAATTGATACCCATAAAATCTGTACTCTTCTGGAATATGCCTTGTTAGGAGCTTACCCTGTTAAAGGTTACACAACACTGTTAGGTGCTACCTTGTTAAGGGTTTTCCATTAGATCTGTTAGGATCTTTTCCCTAGTAGGAAAAGACTTGTTAGAGGACTTAACACATACAATTATAATGCCACCTTGTTAGAGGATTTACAATAAAGATCTGTTAGGATCCATCCTATGAAGGGATTCCACTGTTACAATGATTATAA
Organism: Thuja plicata; assembly: GCA_018584345.1. Taxonomy (NCBI): domain Eukaryota; kingdom Viridiplantae; phylum Streptophyta; class Pinopsida; order Cupressales; family Cupressaceae; genus Thuja; species Thuja plicata. The sequence goes on from MU227019.1 coordinate 668,514, forward strand.
AGAAACAAATAAAGTGATCTGTGAAATTTGCACTACCTTTGCATGATTAGATTGTATTAAGCTCTGAAATCCTTCTCCACACTCTTCCACAACTTGATCGCACTAGATTCCTTTACTTGCTCTGTCACCAAATCCTTCAACAATTCACAATCAACTCTTTTTCTTCTTCTTCTTCAACTTTCCAATATATAGAATCACTTCCACGGACTTAAAAAAAATGTTAGATCTGAGATATGAACGATCCAGATCACATTAGGTAAGATACAATGTATCTAACCACTCATAAAATGTTTTTCTTTGATTGTGTCAGCTTACAAATTGATTTTACCTTGGTAGTTGAGCCATTTTCAAAAACTTGTTTGACGAAAAGAAACTTCTTGAAGAATCCACCTCAAACGCATACCTCGATCAATGTGATGTCAAGTATGTCCCGCAAATCATGAAACTAACTTACTCATTTATGAAATTCATCACTGATCCTATTGTTACTTCAAATTTCTTCACCGATCCACAAATCCTCATAGCCTATTCAACAACTTTGTCTTGTTTACATGTTCATTTTGTTAACACCGCTTTCAGTCAAATAAACTAGTAGTACCTGTCAAGAATATAAGTCACGCTTGCAAACATAGTATCTTGACATTATTCACAATCATATCCTATGAATGCTCTACCAAATACTGTACCAATTTGAGATAACATTCAAATCACTTACAATTTATCACTGACTGTTTTAGCAGTTACCTAGTTTGAGTTCATCCAACCATAACCAACTCAATTCTTTATATCAAAAGTTGTGATGGAAAATTTAACATCAAAACTCATGACATATTATTCCTTTAGAATATCTACTCCAGAAACATACTGAAACTCATGATTCACTTACACAATATCTTGTAACATACTAAAAACACCAAGTCAAGAAGCTGACGTCAATGACAACCAAATAATTGATTCACCTGTCATCAACTATGTACCAATCTTCATTAATGCAATACTTAGCATCACTGCATCAGTTATGCTAGCAATCCCCCCTTTGGCATTGATGGAAACACTCTTATCTACACAACACATAAGTTGTTTCCTTGGAAACATTCTTATCATCTCTGATGTCAAATCTTCATACTGACTTTCTACAAAATGTTTCCACTTCTGTCTGTACCTCTGATCATAGATATGCTCATTCTTTTATATTAATTTATCATCTTCATATACTCCCCCTTTTATCTCATCCTATATGATATTCTCTTGTTTACATACATATTATCCTCTTTTGTCAATTTCATATATTCCATTAATATGAAATACATATTCTCCCCTATAGGAAATACATATTCTCCCCCTTTGACAACAATGCCAAAGTTGTCAAATCATTCATTCATCTCTGTGTACACTTTACTGATCCTTGCTTGATCTCTCCTGATCACTACATTACGGAATCATACTAAGACATCTCCCCCATGGAGTAGTCTACCACTACATCAATTCATACATATGACATTTTGATAAAGATATATGAGCTGGTGCAATCAACATCATCCTCTAGTTAACTTCAGATAGGGGAATAACCCCCAATCTACCTTTGAGATACTCAAAGGTATCATTTGGTAACGACTTGGTGAATTTATCAACAAATTGTTCTTTAGTAGACACATAGTCAAGCCTTACCTCCTTCTCCTATACCCGTTCCCTTAGAAAATGATATTTTATTGCAATGTGCTTTGTCTTTGAGTGCATCACTAGATTCTTAGAAATGTTTATCGCTCTAGTGTTATCACAATAGATAACAATCAATTCTGTGAACTTCTCATGAATTCCCTCAAGAATTTATTTTATCCATACCACTTGCTGACAGTTAAGAGCTGCAAGCACATACTCTGCCTCTGTAGTAGATTTAGAAATACAATTTTGCTTTTTACTAGTCCAGGAGACTAATCTTTCACCAAGAAAGAATGCTGCACCACTTGTGCTCTTCCTATCATCAACATTACTTTCACAATCTGCATCAGTAAACACATTCAAATAAAAAATATCCATCCTTACCATACAATAGGCCATAATATTCAGTCCCATTGAGATATCTGAAGATCCTCTTTACTGCAACTAAATGTGAGTCCTTTGGGTTTGATGAAAACCTTGCAACAGTACAGACAACATATGCAATATCCGGTCTACTGTGCACAACATACTCCAATTTACCCATCATGGATCTACATAGAGTTTCATTTACCTCTTTTGATTCATCCTCCTTAGATAATTTTGACCCTGTGACCATAGGTGTTCCCACTGGTTTTGAGTCTTCCATGCCAAAAGTTTTCAAAATCTCCTTCACATACTTGGATTGACTTATGTATATCCCTTTCTTTATCTGTTGTACTTGAATTCTAATAAAGAATTTGATTTACCCTATCATATAAATTTCAAATTCCTTCCTCATTTCTTCTACAAATGACATTCTCAATGCTTCATTTCCACCAAATATTATGTCATCAACAAAAAATTCAGCAATCAATATTATGTCTTAACTTTCAGACTTCAGATATACATTTCTATTGTCACTAGTTCTCATGAAACCTATATGAGTAAGATAATCATGTAGCCTTTTATACCATGCTCTTGGAGATTGCTTCAATCCATACAGTGATTTATTCAATTTACATACCATGTCTTTATCTTTTTTAGTAGCGAAACCTCTAGGTTGTTCAATGTATACTTCTTCTAACACACCATTTAGAAAAGAAGATTTTACATCCATTTGATAGACCTTAAAATATTTATAAGAAACATATGAAAAAATTATTCTTACACCTTCAAGTCTAGAAATAGGTGCAAAGGTCTAACCATAGTTAAATCCTTCTTCTTGTGCATACCCTTTGCAAACTAGCCTTGCCTTATTTCTGACCACTTCTCCTTCTCATCTAGTTTATTCCTAAAAATTTATTTTAGTACCTATAACATTATGGTCAATAGGTATGGGTACTAAAGTCCATATATTAGTCTTCTCTATTTGATCTAATTCCTCTTTCATAGCCTAACCCAATCATCATTTTCCAAATCATCTTTAACATATTTAGGTTCTAATTTAGATAGTAGACAAGTCCTTTCCCTTACCTTGCTCCTTATCTTCACTCCAACATTTTTATCTCCAATAATATGATCTTGAGTATGATTAAGTTTCACATACCTTGGGAGTACTGGTTCCATTATTTGGTTACCTTCACCATCATTCACTAGTAGTGCATTATTCACCACTCCAGTTACCTATGGTATTGTAACTGGCTCCACCGTTTGAACATAAAAATCCTGTCATAGTCTTCCGGATCCTTCTTACTATCTTCCTCATTTTTCTCAGAAAATTCATCAACTCTAGCATTGACACTTTCAATCATCTTGTTAGTATGCTTTTTCAAACACTTACAAGCTTTACTTCTAGTAGAATATCCAAGAAATATCCCTTCATCACTCTTAGAATCAAATTTTCCATTTTGTTCATCCTTCTTTATGTAACATTTGCTTCCACATTTTTGTAGCAATTGACACAAGGAGTATGACTATACCACAAATCATAAGGTTATTTTTTGTACCTTTCTTAAGTTGTACCGGTTCAAAGTATAAACAACAGTACTTACAACTTCTCTCAAAAATATTTGAGCCACTCCCTTTTGTATCAAAAGTGTTCTTGCACAATCAGTTATGGATCTGTTCCTTCTCTCTGCAATTCCATTTTGCTGAGGTGTTCTTGGTGCCAAAATTTGTCTCTTGATTCCATGTTCTTCACAAAATGTTGTGAACTCATGTGAGGTAAACTCACCTCCTCTATCAGATCTGAGACACTTAATTGCTTTACCTGTTTCTTTTTCAACTCTTTCTTTATACACCTTAAGCATGTAGAATCCATCACAGTTATCCTTCAAAAACATAATAGACATCATTCTTGAGTAATCATCAACAAACAAGATAAAGTACTTATCTCCATATTAGCTCTTAGTTCTCATCAGTCAAGAATGTTCTGAGATGAATAGAATTTACTAGTAAAGCTAGAACTAGTCAACTTTCCCAACTAACACTCCTTATACATAACATTTTTAAGCTTAGCTAAAGTAGGCAAACCTCTAAAACATATTTTCTTACTGACCTTTACCAGATTATCAAAACTAACATGAAAAAATATTTTATGCCATAGCCAACAATCTTCAAATTTAGAAAACAAGCAATGTTTATTAGTAGAGTTCAATCATAATAGGTCACCTCTAGTCTATTCACAAGTAGCAATCAAATCTCTAGATGTTCCTAAGATCTTGCAAATAAAATTACCGAGTTCCAATCTGAAACCTTTGTTATTCAACTAAGCAACACTTAACATATTATACTTTAATCTGTCAGCCCAATAAACATCATCTCAATTAGTGTTATCATTATGTCCTATTGAACCTTTACCTCTTACCAAGCATGAAGAACCATTACCAAATCTGACTGCACCTCCATCACATTCTTCTATTGAAATAAATTTTCTTTTGTCACCAGTCATGTGATGTGTACACCCACTGTCTATTATCCAGTCACCATTGTAATTCATACTTGAAATCTTCCTCATCATCTCTTCCATTTGATTCTTCACTAGTCAGTCCATCTTCTGCTAGGTAACATGCATTCTTTCTCTTATCTTTGAAGTTCCTGAATTTATTGAACTTTTCCTTCCCATCATTGTTAGGACACCTAGATGCAATATGGCCAATTTTGTTACATGAAAATCATTTTAAGGGAATTTCACCTTTGTACTTTCCTTTTCCTCTAGGTAATATCCTTGCTAGCAGTTCTTCCAACTCTTCTTGTTCTCTTTCTTCATACAATATACAATCATAATCATGATTTCCTTCAAAACAATTAGAGACTTCTTTTCCTTTCTTTGATGAACCAATGATTAGGGAAGCTTTGAATGCAAATTCTATTCTAGGCATACTATTATCAAAGTTACTTTACACAAAAGTAGTAAGATTGCCAACCAAAGAATCTAGAGTCAGATTTGTAGGACTGATAGATCTCAGTTCTTGTATAGAAAAGACTCTAATAACATACTGTGGTAGTAGGGTTCTCATGATTTTAATCATTACTTCATCTTCTTCAAGTTGACCACCAACTCCTTTGATAGCAGAAATAAATTCCTTTAGCCTATTGTTGTATTGACCAATGTTCTCTCCTTCCTGCATTCTCATTTCATCATACTTTTCTCTGAGACTGTCTATCTTTTCTTTCTGAACATGAACATGACCACAACAAACTGTTATCAACTTATCCCACATATCTTTAGCATTATCCATTTCCTTGCTATCTACAAACTCAGCATTAGATAGAGCTCTTGAAATTTCTATAATTACAGAGTTATGCTCTAGCTTTCTCTTTATATGTTCACGAATTAGGATGCCAAAATGTTGAGCATACTTAGTTGTGAGATGATCCAATGCTTTCTCTCCAATACCTGACAAATGCAGCTTCATCCTACTTAGCCATGTAGAGAAATTTTACTTAGTGAACTTAGGTGCTTCCTTCTTATACATCTTCAAATATTTTCCCAAGCTGTTAAGATTTCACAATCAGGGAACCTATGCTCTGATACCAATTGTTAATACATGTCTGATTACTGAGAGGGGAGGGGTGAAAATTCACCTTTTCAACTTCTTTAGACTGTATGCATAAAAAAATTCAACATCAACAAAGATAAATAAAACTTTCAATGCATGCATCCACACAATGGAAACACCAAATTTATCTTGTGGAATTCCAAATGGGAAAAAACCACGGTGTGAGTTGGTACCCACAAAAACTGTACTCTTTTGGAATACACCCTATTAGGACCTTACCTTGTTAAAGGTTACAAAACACTGTTAGGTGCTATCCGGTTAAGCGATTTCCCTTAGATTTTTTAGGATATTTTTCCTATTACGAGCAATCTTGTTAGAGGACTTAAAACAGTCAATTAGAATGCCACCTTGTTAGAGGATTTGCAATAAAGATCTATTAGGATCCACTCTATTAAGGGATTTCACTGTTACAATGATTAGAAAGCAATAGATAAACTGATCTGCGATATTTGCACTACCTCTGCATGATCATATCCTATTAAGGTTTGAAATCCTTCTCCATAATCTATACTCTACCATAGCTTGATCACACTTGATTCCTTTACTTGTTCTGCCACCAAATCGTTCAACAATTCATAATAAAATCTTTTTATTCTTCTTCAACTTTCCAATATATAGAATTTCTTCCACCGACTTAAAACAAACCCTAGATCTAAGATATGAATGATCCATATCACATTAGGTAAGATACAATGTATCTAACCACTCATACAACATTTTTCTCTAATCGTGTCGACTTACATATTGATTTTACCTTGGTAGTTGAGCCATTTTCAAAAAATTGTTTGACCAAAAGAAACTTCTTTAAGAATCCACCTCAAATGCATACCTCGATCAAAGTGATGTCAATTATGTCCCACAAATCATAAAAATAACTTACTACTTTAAGAAAATCATCACCGATCCTGTTGTTACTTCAAATTGCTTCACCTATCCACAAATCTTCATAGCCTGTTCAAGAACTTTGTCTTGTTTACCTGTTCATTCTGTTAACACTGCTTCCACACAAATAAACTAGCAGTACTTGTCAAAAATATGAGTCACACTCGCAAAAATAGCATCTTGACATTGTTCACAATCATATCGTATGACCACTCCACAAAATACTTTACCGATTTGAGATAACATTCAAATCACTTACAGTCTATCACTGATTATTTTAGCATTTACCCAGTTTGAGATCATCCAACCATAACCAACTCAATTATTCATATCAAAGGCGCGATGGAAAATTTAACATCACAACTCATGACATATTCTTCCATTAGAATAGAAACTCCAGAAACATACTGAAACTCATGATTCACTTACACAATATTTGGTAACATACTAAAAAAACTAAGTCAAGCAGTTGACATCAATGACAACCAAATAACTAATTCAATTGTCATCAAATCTATACCAATCTTCATCAATAAAATACTTAGCATCATTGCATCAGTTATGCTAACACTAAACTAGGATGATGTATCCAAATAGAATGTTGATCTCCAAGTTATGTTGTCTATTAGTGTCACACACTTAGTCATTATCAAGGCAGGTTGGTTGGTCATAACTGCGATAGAGCCATCCCTTTAAGGCTGAGTAATGTATGGACCGAGAAGTAGTTACTGCCAAGAAAGTCAATGGTCTTTGAGTACTCAGTAGTTACCAAGAGGATTGAATGCAGAGTTGCATAGAACAGTTAGTTCTGAGTGACGGGTGATCTCACAATAGTGTGTCCCACTTTTTGGGACGAAGGATTTCGGACTTTCAAAAAAAAATTCTTTTTTGATGGCTTTGCGCGAAATACCCTCTTCGCACGAAGTGGTTAATAGGCTTCGCGCGAACTATATAAAATCGGGGGTTCGCTCGAACTAGACCCAATTCAAGCGAACCCTATGAATCAACAAAAAACAAGCAATTTGGAGCAAATTTTCCTTGGTGGGTTCGCTCGAAGGGGGTTCGCTCGAACCCCCTCAAAGCCCTTCAGGCGAAGGGGGTCTTCGCGCGAAGGGCCCTAAAATGAAAATTTCCACTGAGAAAAAAAAAACCTCCTAAAAATTGTCATTTCAAGGCCTGGGACAAGGACCAAAATCAAATGTTTTTCTAAAACAAATGATGCCAAATGATGCGATTTGGAACAAGCTTTCTAATGAATATAATTTTAATACATATTGAGTTCGTTATCACTTTCAAATATTACTTTAACTAAACATAGGTTGTTTGGCGATTCAACAACCTGTCTCTTCAAGGATTTGGGAAAAATAGTAAATTACAAAAAAAAATTTATGAAAAATATGTAGGAAAAGCGTATTTGTGTTACCTTTCTATATTAAAAAAAAAAAATTGAATTTTTATATATACATTTCAAGTTACAGTGATCAAAGTGACCTTATGTCTAAATTATAGTTACTGTCAATTTAAAACTTAATAAACTATGAAATATTGACCCAAAATGAATGAAACCAATTACATCCTCTAGATATTGAAGTCACAAATATAATTTTGAAAGAATTACATCATTATCATATTTTGAAAAAAAGTTATGTTGATCAAAGTGAAAGTCACTTATTAAAATCATAGTTTTTTCACACAAACCACTTTTTGAAGGAGAAGGAAAAATAAATTTTAATGAATTTTGATTTTTTTTAAAAAATTATATTTAGAAACTACAAAGAAAGTTCTAAAAGAACCTAGTTTATATCATCTTCAAATTCCTTATATTTTTGCAGCAATAGGTGTTCGAATATGAAGTTTTTTCTCAAAATGTTGATGTCTGTGTCAAAGTTGGCCAAAAAGTGGGACACACTATTGTGGGATCACCCTGACAACATATGGATATGCCGAGTAAGATAGTTTTGACCGAGCACCAGAGATTTCATATGCTGAGTAAGCTAGTTTTGGTATATGTGTTTGGAATGACACAAAAAATTAGGTAAAATATTTTGGCTAACTTCTATGTATGATTTAATGACCGTGAAATATATTTATGAGTTAATTACCTACTATGGCTGATCATTAATCCCTATGCAAGCAATGAAACCAATAAAATAACAGGAATGCTTAAACGACAAAAGTGATGAATCTAGATAGTTGATCTTGATCTAGAAGCTTCATCAATTATCTAGATAAGGAAAGCTTCAAACCCTAATCAATATATGCGAATGCTAAGAGAAGAGATCAGGTGTGTATGCAGAAGAAGCATAGTTTTGTACATCATAAGCATAGATTAGGCAGAGTGACCGAGCAGAGCAGTGAAGGATAGAAAATATTAATATCAGATTTTTGAGATCAGTTAAGAGTTGGAAAAAGGAGATCTATCATCAACATTTGAAGTGCAAACCAAAGTATCAGGTACTGATACATTCTAGCAAGTGAATCAGGGGAAATCTCTTAACAGAGTAGTCCTAACAGACTTTTGTAAATCTCCTAATAGAGTGCTTACTTAGTTGTAAGTTTAAATCCTTTAATAAAGGTAGATTGAATAAATCTGTAAGCTCTTAATAGGCCAGACCCCTCACATGGTAGATCATTAGAAGTGATTAAAAATTTGTAGCCCTAACATGCACACTTTGTTACTGCAGTAGTGAATATTTGTGGGTGTCCTCCCCACCCTAGTTTTACCTTTCAAGGGTTTATGGGTTACCAAATCTTTGTGTTATGTGTTTATCATGGATGTGATTAGTATTTAGATCTATTATAGTATTGCAGTTAATGTTTATGTGATTCATGATATACATTTTTAATCAGTTTGTTTCAAAAGAGTAAACATTTTATATATCCTAATTCACCCCCCCTCTCAGTATCTTGCTTTCCCAGATTAGACTTCCAACAATTGCTATCAGAGCTCTATTATCTTAGAAGTAGTCTAACCACTTGAGAGTTAATATATTGGAGATGGAGGTTTATAATTTGGGAAAGGTCATAGATAATCAGAAGATTAACATCCAAATTTCACTGCAACAACTTGAGACAACAAGAGAGGAATTGAAGAAATCATTAAAAGAAAGGAAATAATTGGCAACTCATCTGAATGACACTCAATATCAAGAAGAAGACAGTGAAGTTCTATTTGATAATGGAAATTCCAAAGAAAGAAATACAGAAATTATAGATCTATTGGAGAAAAACAACACACTGAAAGAATGAGTCAAAAGTCTAAAGATAGAATAGGAAACTTAATAAAAAACACTATGTGAGGTGATTGATCAAAAAAAGAAAGCTGAGGAAAACAAGATAATGGAAGAAGAAGATAAGAGACAAATGGTTACTAGACTTGATGAAAGAACTTGTCATGTGAAAAAGATCACAAAAATTCAGTTAGACATGGTAAACCAACTATTATTTGCAAACAAAGAGGTAATCAGGAAAGACATTGAAATTAGGTATCTGTGATCAGAGAAAAATCAACTGAAAAATGAGTTAATATCTGAAAGGGAACTTATTGAGAGGATGAAAAAGCCTAATGAATCCATGAGATACTTTGAGGAACTGATGAGATCACTAAGAAGAATCAATGACACCTCTAGACTAGGCCATATTGAGAACCTATCATCTACCGAAGAAGGAGAATCATCAAAGAGTGGAGAACAAAGAAATGAAAAGCAAAAGAACAAAAAACCTACATGTCATCATTGTGGGAAGCTGGGACACACAAATTTTTTTTTCTGAAGAAATAATGGTAAGTCCAATCCTAAGCCTAAATTCAATGGATATTACTTTAACTGTAAGAAGCATGGACATGTGGCAGATAAATGCAGGTCAAAGAATAGCATTACACCTACTTCACCTAGATTTCAAGGACATTGTTACAACTGCCATAAGTATGGTCATAGAACCCAAGACTATAGATCCAATGTAAAATCCAAGTGGACATCCAAGAAAAAAGGAAATGCACTGAGGAAAGGTAACACATTCAATTGGGATTACAATACAAGGCATAGTTGTCATTATTGTGGTGAATATGGTCATATTGCATAAAATTTGTTTAAGGACACACTTTAGAGGAAAATCCAAGAGTTAGATGAATGGAAGTTTGGTTTGTTATAGTTGTCACAAGATTGGTCATACAAGAAGAGACTACGAGACCAGAGCACCAACACCTACTATTGATCAGATAAAGAACCAGATGAATCTGACATGGAGAAAGAAAGAAGAAGCGAGCAGTAGTGGAACTAGTGAAGTTGAGATCACCCAATCCAATGGATAAGGTGATCACACTACTTACAATTAAGAAAAGAAGGTATGTAAGGAACTATTTTTCAAATTCTATATCTAACACCAGTTCCTAATAGTATATATATTAAAGTCCATATTTGCAAAAGTCAAGATGCATTAGGACAGATCTAAGGCAAGAACCGATAAAAGAATTGATATGCACAATTGGCTTCGAGCATTAGTATTAGTATGTACTGAGCCCCCATAACAAATGAGATGATATGTTGACCGAGTGATGGAATGAGTTAACTGAGCTATTATACAAGGCCTGAGGCAACTATTTTTCAATTACTATTGTACAAAGCATTTATTGAAGACCTAATTTGACTGTTCAAGTCTATATAACAGATTTTCCCATCCATTTTCATTTCACAAAGCGATAAGAGAATTTGCAAAATGATTCAAAGGTGATTGAAGTGTGATTTGTGTGAAGTCTATGAAGATTCAATTGTGTATTGTCGACAAATACTGTGAAGCATAGACCCGTTGTTTCTGAGTTACTTAGAATCTATTTTATGAACCCTAATTTGGAGAAATGGCTGCCAGTTCATATTTCTGAGTGAAGAAAGACAAGGAGGTAAAGAATGTTCAATTGGTTAGGAGTGATGTATGTGAACCACTGAATTTACGAGCTATACCTAAGACTGTGATTAAGCGAAATCTCTTGGGAGCCCTTTCATCGATCCCGTCAAAGGTTTTAATGATTCATGATGTGAGGGCATGCTACATGTGCAAAGTCAGTGAGATGGGAGATTATGAGCTGAGGAAAGCATCTAATAAAATGTGCATAGATGGAGCATTGTAGGTTGAACACCAACACAGTGCTAACAAAGGGTTAGTTCATGCCCTAGACTAATTCCCTCGTGAATTCAAAGTTGAATGAATTAGAATAGTTCTGAGCAGAGTTCACGATGTGAATTTATGGTTGGAGAATGGGCCATTAAGAATCACAAATGAAATCATTCACCAAGTTACTGGATACCCTATTATACAAGGAAAGAGAACTATGCGATGTCAAAATAAGAAAGTGATTGAAGCAAACACTATGGTAGACTGAAACAAATGAGGTATGACAATCTCTACAGGCACAAATCCTAAAATTGACTTTGCAATGAGAGTCATAGCACACAAGTTTTATGAGTAGAGAAGATTGGATAGTGTTCCTTGTGTTGTAGTTGAACAAGCATGGAAGATAGTCAAGAAAGATCACACATGATCTTATTGAACTGCAAATGCCTCAATTGATAGAGAACTTGTCATCAATCAGGAAGGCAAAGAACTCAATGTGTAAGTTTGGATCCCTGATAGTCTGTATATTTTTCTATATGAAAAACACTTTTCCTACCTTAGGAGATGTTGTCTGGAGTCGGGACTGACCATTGACACTGCAGATAAATTATTTTATTCAGAAATTAGGAGAAAACTTTGATAATGTTATGTAGAACTATTTTGTTGAATTCAAGAAGAAAATGAGGTTAAGGAGTAGAATCTCTGTATCATTATTAGAGAAACATTATGATGATATATGTTTCCTTGTTGATACTGATTTTACATATGTACAAGTTGTAGTGCCGAGGGTAGCATGGTTGAGGCCATTTCCCTATGAGGTAAATATTGATGAAACATCTGCAAAAATCATAGCTTTACTTTCAGAAGAAATTGACAAAAAGGATAAGATATTTGGGAGGTATGAAGAAGCCAAATCTAAGATAACCTGTAACTTGAAGGTTGCAAACATGGAGAGAAAAATAAAGAAGATAGTAAAAATTATTGAGAAAATTTTAGGTCAAGAAGAAGAGGAGAATGCACCATTTCAAATCACACAAGGTCATGGTGAGGACCAATCCAGTGATTCAAAAGGTAGTGAGGATTAAGAAGTGGTTGCACAAAATAAGGGTAAAGGAAAAATGGTTGCTGAGCCAACTAGAAAGGAAAGTTCAAAGAAGAAGTCTACTCCTCTTGCCACAACAAGACCGAGAACAAGGGCATACACAATTGCAACAACAACTGAGCCAAAAAAGAAAATCTTTGTAAAGAAAGCTGAAGCAGAGAGCTCTGGGAAAAGAAAGCAAGTTCAAACTAAGGTTGAGCTGAGTCACCCTAAGAAGAAACCAAGAATAATATATGTATTGGGAAAAGATGATGAAGATGAGGAGATGACAGATATAGACGATATCAGAAAATTCATGGTGGCCACACATAAGCATCCAATGAAAGTGGATGAGATTTTCCATAACATCAGAAGTTCCATAGGTTTGTCAGGACTTAAATTCATTAAATTTGAACAGTTGAGTACAGAGGATAAGGCAAAGATAGAGGATGCAATGATATAAATATTAGGATCATACAAGATGACACTGTTAGAAATTGGGAATCTTGTCCTTGATGAATTGTTCAACAAGATTGATGAGAGATGATAGTTTTCAATTAAGACTGAAAGACAAATAAGAGAAGGCACATTATCTCAACTGATGCTTATTTTGACATAGAAACAAAGAACAAAATTCATGGACCAATATAGGAGCAGATTTATTCCTAAATTGAGAGTATAATCTATATTGAGGAAGGATGTTGAAGGAGTTGTTCAATAAAGCACATTAATCTGGAAGACAATTTTTGGACTGGTAGTTGACAAGAATGCAAACACAGATGAAGGCACATATGGACAAATAGAGCTTGAAAATAAAGAAGACATTAATGAGACAGATAATATTGAGGAAGACATAAGGAAAAAGGTTGAGGATGCATCAATTGTGGATTCTGCACTTGATAACTCCATCATAATCATAGTTGATGATACACAAGGTTTAAGTGCCGAGGATCAGGGTAAGCCAACAATCACCATTCTAGATTCACCTACCGAGGCTAACTTTGAAATTAATGTAGAAGGAGATGAAAAAATGGAAGATCAAGAAAATAAGTTTGTAACAGATGTCTCAGGACCTCATGGTGAATAAAAAAGGAGACTAAGTCTACATCAACCGAGGAGAGACATGATCCTAAGGAACAAGAGGCTATTCAAGCACTAGAACAACTACCGAATGTCACACCTCTTGCACTCACTAAACTAATATCGCCGATACACCTGAACAATAGGTAATTATTACTCAGGAGTCTATTTCAATCAGTGGTGATGCCAATACATTTCAAAGAGAGAAGAAGCTAAGTATCAACACACTAGAGACAAAGAAGAAAAAGTCACACAAGAAGAAGGATAAGTCTCCTAGCACAGAAGTGACACTAGATGAAGTTATAGTGATTCCAAAACTGGACACTGATAACTTGTCACATGAGAAAGTTCTAATTTTGAAGGATTTATTGAAAATGAAGAGAAAACAAGAGAAATTGAAAAGAGAAAATCAACAGAAGTAGGTATTACATGATATAAAGGATATCTTTGTTGATGCATTTGATTTACAAGATATAAATGAGCAAACACCTATTTTAGATCAATTGGTTCATATTGTTCAAAAGGTGAAAAATGATGATATTGAAGCGAATGAGAAGCTCATGCAATGGTATGAGAGGAAGTTTGAGACCAAAGTTCTTGAGAAAGTTGCAACAGAGCTTGTTGTGAAACATGTTGCACTTTCTGATTTTGTATGCAATTTACAGGAAGTTGTACAAAATGTTCATTCTTTGTAAAAACAACTTTGTGATGTAGAATTATTTACAAAGGAGATGTTGGAAAGTTGACTATACTGGTTTATATGACTCTATTTAGTGTTTTCATTATGGTAACAAAGTCATATGAAGTTTTGGAGTTAGCACACATTATCAGAAGATCATAAATTGGCTAAGTACAGAAGACTGGACAGTTAGCAGAGTACCAGAAGAACAAAGCATCAGTGCATGTGCATATGACTGAGTTAGGGCATGCTCCTTTGAAGATAATCTTGTAAGTATGTATTCATTCTAAGTCTAAGAGAGAATGATAATATCTGAAAGTATGAAGAAGATACAGCCAGTTGAAGAGGTACAACCAGTGAATGCCAGAACAAGACAGAGATCATGGAAAGAGCCGACAAAGATTGTTTTGGTACAGAATTTCCACATATCCTCACAAATTTCATCCTTGGATTAGTTATTTTTAGTGATCTAATCATGTTTGGTTAAAGGTGCATGACTTGATTCATCCAGAGCAAGAAGTTAGAGCTAATTTGGTGGAGCGGACTGTGTGAAGAGATGTGTCTATTCAGTTTGAGTAAAGCAGTTATAATTAATGTTGTGCCAACTTAATGAAGGGTTTGATGCTTATTTAAGTGATCAAGATAGATGGTAAAAGGTTTCCTAAATCCAACATGTTCTTTTCTTTTGAGGAAGTACTTATAGAAGGTCATTTGTGATCGGAAAAGTTGCGAAAGCCAGAGATAAGAAAAGCAGAGCAGAGTGTTAAAGAAGCAAAGCTATATATGTCATATGTTGATGATATAGATATTGAAGTAGAAGCTTTGAGAGTGTATTTAAGATTTTTATAGTTCTTTACAAGAGGTTAAAGCATCAACACACAAAAGGAACTGATCAGACAAGCAGTGTCACAACATCAGTTCACCTTGCAGATACAGTGTGTATCAAAGATCCAGAAGGTTGTAGCCTTCACCATTTGAGTAGTGTGCTCTTGGACAGTGAGTCCACCACCCCTAATAGGGTTATTGTAAAAGAATCCTAACAGGGTCTGACCTTTAACAAGGTCACTGTACTTCATGTATTGTAAAGACAACTCCTAACAGGGTTAAGGATCTTCTAATAAAGGATCATAAGAAAATAGTACATAATATTTATAGGTACTAATTCCCATTAGGGTTTTCACCTGCATTGGGTTTCCCCATAATCATATTTGGTGTTATGAGTTGTGTATGTTTATCTTACTTGCATTGATATTCAGTTCAATACTTAAGCATTAAAGTTAAGATTCAAGATAAGAAGAAAAATGATTAATAGATAGATCACTGATTCACCCCCCCTCTCAGTGATCCTAATCCTAACAATTGGTATCAGAGCTCTGGTCCTCAAAAAATAATTTTAACCACTTGAGGAGATCATGGACAAGGTAGAAATGAAACACCTGAAAAGGAATCTTGAAGAAGCCCTTGAAGAACTTGACACATCTGAAAAAGAAAATGAAGATCTTAAACTAAAAGTTAATGGCATGCAAATACTTATCAAGAAACTGAAAAAAGAATTAAGGAATTGTTCTTCAAATGATTTGGGAGAAGTAGTCAAAAAGTTGAATGAAGAAAATTCATCTCTGAAGGATCAGATTGAAGAATTAGATGAAAAACTATGTAACAATTAGGATGCCTATGATGATCAAGTCAAAGTAAACAAGCAGTTAGATGAAGAACTGAGACAAGAAAACATGGAAATCTTGGAGCTAAGAAACAACAAAGAGAAGATGGAATCTGAATTGATTGCAGCAAAGAATCATATTGAAAAGTTACACACAAGAAAGGATCTGATAGAATCACAGTTGCATGCTCAAAAGGTTAAAGGAGATACCAGCGGTATAGGATACAATGAAGCACAAATTCAGATTGATGCCATGTGAGAAAGAATGAAAGCACCAAAGGAAATCATAGATACTAAGGAGATTGGAAATCAGACTAAAGACAATGTTAAACCACCTAAGGATGAATGCAAGCTAGTTGACCGTACTTGTTATGCCTGTAACAAGCATGGACATATTGCAAGGAATTGTAAAGAGGTAAGACCCTTCAATGGTTATTGCTATTCATGCAATAAATTTGGTCATAGAGCTATGAATTGTAAAACAAGTCAGAAGAACAAGAATTAGAATAATCAAAGAAATCAGAATCAGCAAAGACAAAGAAGTTATCCTCAGCAAAATGTTAGAAGCCCTCAGAACATTACATGCTAGATATGTAATTACAATGGACACACAGCCAAGTAGTGCAACATGATGAATAATAACATCAGACCTCCTATCATTTGTCACTCATGTGGAAAATTTGGACACATCTCTAAGCATTGCAGATCTAGAGCGCAGAAATAGGAAAGCCCTAAAAAGTTAGAAGATTCATTATGGGATGAGGTAGGAGAAATCAAATTTGTGAAAGCTACAGAAGATATGAGCAAGATCTGGGTTGAATTAAAGAAGGATAATGAAGAGAACAAGGTAGTAGATGCATCCTCAGTGGACGCACCTTCTACTTCTAAATAGTTGACCCTCATGGTCTTAGGGGGAGCTATTCTAGCTCTGAACCCCTATGTGGCTGGTATACTCACCATTTGAGTATACACCTTGGATTAAAATTGTTTGGTGACATTATGGTGCTGTATGGAAGAGCACAATATATAAATTGTTATTAGGAACAAGAACGGAAGTTATAGTTGCTTCTTGTGTCTATGCGGCAAGTATTAATGGCGGAAATCTACTTTGCAATCACGAAATCCTCACTTGCGGTCAGAATAAATGATTGGAGATCATAGAAGCCCTAGCGATTGTATTACTAATGCATTATAGTTTTTCTCATCAGCGAGGAAAGGAGATTGATAATTGTTATTTTTTAAGAAAAGTAATTCGAGTTTGAAATGAAGCCCAAGCATGAACACGTCGTTTTGGAAATTAGTTGAAAACTTACTTAACAATCGAGTAAGCGGTTGGATAATAAAAGGAGCACTTGCAGTCGAGCAGCAAAGCATCACAACTACATTCTTCAGCAGAGATTGATATCAAAAAAATCTTTGAAACATCTCAGAAGTGATTTATCAGTATGCTTCAGCGCATAAATTTCATGAAGCGAAATTGGTCAAAATCTTGTTGAGCAGTGTTCTATGTGAGAGTATCAGTATAGCCATTGGAGATATTTTTTTTGGAGCCGACTTGATGTTATCTTTGGAAGCACATACTTATTATTGATCATCTAAGTGTGAATACAACAAAAGAGTGTTCACGTAAGAGAAGAATTGATTGAAGATACAATTTGAAATATCATGTGAAGAAGAAGATAAAACTATTATGACAGGTCCATAGGATTTTGCACCCATGGCCAAGGACATGGAGGATACATTCGTGGTTGATAATGTTGAAGTATCAATGGAAACAATGGATATTGATCTAGACAAGTTTGAAGAAACATTTGTGAGTACTCAAGAGGTTGAGAGTCTTTATATCAACAAGAAGATATATTGATTTTAGATATCACAGAAAAGGAAGCAGAAAAAGAGAAGACTGAAGTGATGGACAGTTCATCATCATTGTTGTCAAGTTTGACACCCATAACAGACTTAGAATCATGGGGAGTAAATCAGTAAGGGGGAGTATATAATCTGAAGGAGTCATGAAAAATAGATCAGATATTGCAGAAGAGAATTATATGTAGAAAAGACTCAGTGAATTGGTTAGAAACTTTACACTTGATCTTAGTTCACTCAAGGTTGGTCAAGCATCCTTGAAAGAGTTTGCAAAAAAAGGCAGAGAAGATAATATCAAAGGGGGAGTAAAATAATGTATAGAATATGGAGTTTGTCATATGATCAAGGTCCTAGCACAAACATGGAGAAGATGGAGAAGCTACAATATGCATTATGTGCCCATCTACAGATTATTGCATTTTGGGAGAAAGAGATCCAGAAGTTGTAGATTGCATATCCAGATGTGTATGCTGAGTAAGTACATAGAAGTGTTTTTGAGCACCTTTTTCATTAATGTCAAAGTGGGAGTAGAGTATGAATAATATGGAGTCTGGTATATGATAAGAGGGAGATATAAGATATAGAGTTTTTGTATAAGAGTACAGATAGTAACTTTTCAATATTCCTTTGTTGCCATTAATGACAAAGGGGGAGATTGTTGGAAAGTTGAATATAATGGTTTATATGAATCTATTTACTGTTTTCATTATGGAAACAAATTCATATGAAGTTTTGGAGTCAGTACACATTATCAGAAGATCATAAATTGGCTAAGTACAGAAGACTGGACAGTTAGCAGAGTACCAGAAGAACAAAGCATCAGTGCACGTGCATACCACCGAGTTAGGGAATGATCCTTTGAAGATAAGCTTGTAAGTATCTATTCATGCTAATTATAAGAGAGCATGATCAGATCTACAAGTATGAAGAAGATATAGCTAGTTGAAGAGGTACAGCCAGTGAATGCCAGAATAGGACAGAGATCATGGAAAGAGCCGACAAAGATTGTTTTGGTATAGAAGTTACACATAGCCCTAGGACTTGAATCCTTTAATTATTGATTTTTAGTTATGTAATGATGTTTGGTTAAAGGCACATGAATTTATTCATCCGAAGCAAGAAGTTAGAGCTAATTTGGTGGAGCAGACTGTGTGAAGAGACGCGTCTGTTCAGTTTGAGTAAAGCAGTTATAATTAATGTTGCACCAACTTAATGAAGGGTTGCATGTTTAGTTAAGTGATCAAGATAGATGGTAAAAGGTTTCTTAAAGCCTATATGTTCATTTATTTTGAGGAAGTACTTATAGAAGGTCATTTGTGATCGGAAAAGTTGTGAAAGCCAGTGATAAGAAAAGCAGAGCAGAGTGTTAAAGCAACAAAGCTATATATGTCATATGTTGATGATATAGATATTGAAGTAGAATATTTTAGAGTGTATTTAAGATTTTTATAGTGCTTTACAAGAGGTTAAAGCATCAGCACACAAAAGGAACTAATCAGATAAGCAGTGTCACAGCAGCAGTTCACCTTGCAGATACAGTGTGTATCAAAGATCCAGAAGGTTGTAGCCTTCACCATTTGAGCAGTGTGCTCTTGGATAGTGAGTCCTTGGATAGTGATTCCACCACCCCTAATAGGGTTATTGTAAAAGACTCCTAACAAGGTCCGACCCTTAACAAGGTCACTGTACTTCATGTATTGTAAAGACAACTCCTAACAGGGTTAAGGATCTTCTAATAAAGGATCATAAGAAACTAGTACAGAATATTTGTGGGTACTAATTCCCACCGGGGTTTTCACCTGCATTGGGTTTCCCCATAATAATATTTGGTGTTATGAGTTATGTATGTTTATCTTACTTGCATTGATATTCAATTCAATACATAAGCATTAAAGTTAAGATTCAAGATAAGAAGAAAAAGTATTAATAGATAGATCACTGATTCACCCCCCCTCTCAGTGATCCTAATCCTAACAGGAGAATCAACAACTTATTGAGAAGATTCAGTTAATTTTAAAGACAACATGACATTCATTGAGCATGGATGCAAGTTCTAGCTCCATTCATTTTATTAGGTTGACTCATGCCCAAGGGAGACTAGCCGAGATAATGGCTAATTGTGGTAAAATAAGGGAAAAATTAATCTCTATTAAAACCATGTTGATACCTCATTTGGAGGTCATGTAGAGAGAATTGATAGCTGCAACATAATTAGTACAAAGAGATCCTCCTCTCAATATTGCAGAAAGTTTGGTTGATCTAGCTGCTCAGCTAGAAGTTAAACTACAGGTTTTGGAGTCTGTGAGATCTAGTTGGGACAATGCATTGGAAATGGTTCTACAACTCCACAAACTATTTTTGGATAAGTACTCTCTGAGCCCAACACTCTGAGCTGCTAAGAGTGACAAAAACAAGGGGGAAATAGTTGAAGACAAAGGGAAATAGCTGAAAATACATATGATCAGAAAGGTATGACATAGCGTTTTGAAATAGTTTTGAATATGTACATATGATGTATATGTATTGAAGCCTTTATGAAGACCGAGTCATAATCTTAGGGGGAGTACTGAAGTAATAGAGTACTATTTTGTTAAAGTTCTGAAAATTCATGACAAAGTGTTTTTTCCACTAATGTCAAAGGGTGAGATTGTTGATCTCCAAGTTATGTTGTCTATTAGTGTGACACACTTAGTCATTATCAAGGTAGGTTGGTCGGTCATCACTACGAATGAGCCATCCCACTAAGGCCGAGTAATGTACAGACCGAGCAGTACTTACTGCCGAGAAAGTCAATGGTCACCGAGTACTTAGTAGTTACCTAGAAGATTGAATGCCAAGTTGCATAGAACAGTTAGTGCCGAGTGACAACATATGGATATGCCGAGTAAGACATTTTTGACTGAGCACCAGAGATTTCATATGCTGAGTAAGCCAATTTTTGTATATTTGTTTGGAATGGAACAAACACTTAGGTAAACCATTTTGGCCGACTTATATGTATGATTTAATGACCGTGAAAGACATTTAATGAGTTAATTAGATGCTATGGATGAGATCATTAATCCCTATGCAAGCAATGCAACCAATCAAAAAATAGGAATGCTTAAGTGGAAAAAGTGATGAATCTAGATCGTTGATCTTGTTATGGAAGCTTCATCAATTATCTATATAAGGAAAGCTTCAAACTCTAATCAAAATATGTGGATGCGAAGAGAAGAGATCAGGTGTGTATGTAGAAGAAGCAGAGTTTTGTATATCAGAAGCATAGATCAGTCAGAGTGACCGAGCAGGGTAGTGAAGGACAGAAAAGAGTTATATTAGATTTTGGAGATTAGTTAAGAGTTGGAAAGAGGAGATCCATCATAAGTATTTGAAGTGGGGTGGTCCCACAATAGTGTGTGCCACTTTTTGGCCAACTTTGACACAAAGATCAACATTCTGAGAAAAAACTTCACTTTCAAACACCTATTGTCACAAAACTATTAGGAATTTAAAGATGATGTAAACTATAGTATTTTAGAAATTTATTTCTCATTTCTAAATATATATTTAAAAAATAAATTAAATTTCAATTAAATTCATTTTTTCTTCTCCTTCGAAAAGTGGTTTGTGTGAAAAAATTGTGTTTTTAAGAAGTGGTTGTCACTTGGATTAGCATAACATTTTTAAAAAAAATATGATAACAATGTAATTATTTCAAGATTATATTTGTAACTTCAATATCTAAAGGATGCAATTGGTTTCATTCATTTTGGGTCAATATTTCATAGTTTATTAAGTTCTAAACTGACAGTAACTGTAATTTAGACATAAGGTCACTTGGATTGCTCTAAATTGATCTGTATATATAGAAATTCTTTTTTTTTATAGAAAGGTAACACAAATACTCTTTTCCTACATATTTTTCATATTTTATTTTTGTAATTTACTATTTTTCCCGAAGCCTTGAAGAGACAGGTTGTTGAATGACCAAACAACCTATGTTCAGTTAAAGTAATATTTAAAAGTGACAATGAACTCAATATGTATTAAAATTATATTCATTAGAAATATTTCTCTGAATAGAATTATTTGGCATCCTATGTTTCAGAAAAAGCATCTAGTTTGGTCCTTGTCCTAGGCCTTGAAAGGCCATTTTTTTGGAGTTTTCTTTTTTCTGAGGGCAAAATTTCATTTTAGGGGTCTTCGCGCAAAGACCCCCTTCACAAAAAGGGGTCTAAGGGTCTTCGCGTGAAGGTTCTTTGCGCAAAGACCCCTATGTGAAAAGTTCAACGCGAAACACCCCGCTGGAATTTTACCTAGGGTACTTCGCGCGAACTAGGTCGGCCATTTTGAAATTGTTTTTTCTTTTTAAAATTTAGAATGGTATAAAAGTAAAGTTTTATCTTTTCAATTTTTTACCGAATTGCGATAAGTTAATTCACTTTTTCTATTATTGATCAATTTTTACAAAGGCATTTTTTGGAGAAGGATTGTTATTTCTATTTTTTTTGAAGGCATAAGGAGAGGAGAAATATTAGATCAAAGTATTTTTTTGAAGAAAATAATTTTTATTGCTGATCTTTTAAAAGATATTTTTTGAAGAGAAGAAATGGGGAACAAGTAGGGAAGACAAAGTAAATATGCTAGAAAAGGGTCACTTGGTATCGAACAAAGAAATCATGAAGTTGCATTGGCATATGATCATAAAACTAAAGAAGGTGAAGGATAAGATGAAGTAGGAGGGTCAAGTCAAGTCAAAGAATTGCACATTGAAGAAGGGCTAGGATCACTCCCTACGGAAGCTCAAGCAATTGATGTTGGAGAAGGTTCAGGATCACGTGCTCCTACTGGTATGGATGAACTTATAAATTTATCTCAAACTATAAAGAGAAATATTAATTATAGAAACTTAGATCATTTACTTACAATGGATGTGGAGAATTTGAGATCACATGCTAATGTTCAACCTTTAAGTCTTGCTAAGAAGAGGTCATGAATATGATAGAAAGAGAAATATTGGCTAAATTTGATAATTTAGAAACACTTGAACAAGTCCAATTGCTTTCAGTTGTACTTATAAACAAAAAGTTGGAAGGGGCATTAAAATTATTGGGTATAGACGCAACATCAAAGAAGAGAAAAGTTGTTGACATGCAAACTGATATGATTGAAAATCTTAGGAAAGGTTTGAACCAGGTAGGGAAGCGATCTCGAACTAAAGATAAGACCATTACAAGAGAAATTATGGTGACATCCATTGTAGGTAACACTATGCTCAAAAAAGACAAATATCTTTAGTTTCATCCCGGATTGGTTTTAGTAGGAAAATAATATCACGATATGTTAATAGGAGAATGATTTTGGATGATAGCACCTTGGAAGGAAATTGGGAAATCATGTGTCGAGCTCCTCGTTCTGATAGGATTGATGGAGGAATCAATAATTTGGTCACATTATTTTGGAATGATAATACACGTCCTTCATCAAACAATAGAGATGTTATCAAACATAGAATTTTAGCTAATCAATATGAATATCATACGAAACATTGGTTGGACACAAAATACCATGAAATGCATGTGTCATTTTGTAGTTCAAATCCTAATATAAAGATTGGGAAAAAAATGTTTGAAATATTGAAGCCATATTATATCTAGACAAACAAAGTGTTTGAAACTTGTTGTTGTCGTTATCATATTGAATTTGATCTCCACTATCAGGTTTTTTGAAAGTTTGTAGAAGACACTTATGGTTTTGAAAATGCTCCTCCTAGTAGATGAAGT
>MU227019.1:727266-739618 GCA_018584345.1 Thuja plicata
TAGAATTCGCATAACCCTATTCCAATTTTTAATTTTGGAACCAAACAGGGAATTGAACATTTTGGGAATTCGAAAATGCCAATTCCCGTTCAATTCCAATTCCACCCCTCAACCAAACGGGCCCTTATAAATGTGCAAATCATCTTTTCGAAAGAATGAGCCCACAAATCTATTCTCAAATTCATAACTAGTTAGAAGCATTTACGAGCTCAAAGTTTCTACTATTTTAATTTTTTATATTTGAAAGCTTAAAGAGAGAAGTTCAACTTTATCTATACATATGTAGAATCATATGAAGTTGGCATATTCTTTATTTTTTTTAGTGAAAAGTTATTTTATAATATTCACACTTTTAATATTTATAATTTTTCTATTTATTTTTCTTGGAATTTTCATAATCTTGAATTTTTATTTAAATATGTTGATATGGTTATTTATATTTATATAGTTCTATCTTTAAATTTATTTGACATATGATTTTAGTTTTTATAGAATTTGTTTGAACTTAATCTCAATATTTATAGAGACACTTATGGTGGCAAGAAGTATTGTTGGATCTTATTATAACTATCACAAATCTTTGAAATTTTTTTAATTACAATCAAAACTTATTAATCAATTAACGATTTAATACAAAATAACAAAAAGTATCTTAGAAGCTAATATTTTGTTGCCAATGTCATGTCTTATTATGATTTGAACAAAAGAAAAATATATAGAGAAAATTGTCTAAAACTATTTGATAAGTGTTGTGTATTCTATATATTTAGGTGTAATTATACAATAGCACCACTTCTTATTCCTATTCTTAAAACAAAAAGCAAAATGCAGCTTGCATTGGTCAAAAAGCAAGTAAGAAAGGGGAAATAGGAAATTGAAAAAGTTAAAGAAAAACCAATTTTTTTAAAGCTTGAAAATCTTGTGAAATCAGATATTTTGAGAATCTTATATTTTCTTTATCTATAATTTTTTTTTAAAATAATAAATTGATGATTATTTCAAATTTATGATTGTTAGATATTTTAAATTTTAAATTTTCATATGATTATATAATTATTTAAAAAAATATAAATATACAAATTTATACGATTTATGCAATGGGCAAAACCTTTTTTGATATCTTTATTTGTTATCCACATTTGCTAAAGCTGGGTGAATAAAAGATTATTATTGCATTGGAGAACAATAAAGATTTTACACTGTGGTCAATCCATGCTTTATCGATTGCTAATTAGTACGACCTTGATTTTCTATGTACCCAACTCTTTCTTCACTTGCTTTCGTTTCACTAGCATTTGTATTACATCATCCCTCACCACTTTTATCATTGATGAAAGAGTTGTAGGGGAAAGTACCCAGTAATGACAGGGGTCCAATAATCGTGACCTTTTTGTCATCTTGACCCCGTAATTACTAATATTGAAGGAGCCCCAAAAATGATCACACATGTACCAATAGCCAATCACACATTTTTTAGTTTTTTTGGTTGGCAATTGGCCCATTTGTGCACCACTATTGGGACATTTCGTAACGACTACTAGGACATTTGGCCACAAGTATTGGCATTTTTGAGTGAACGACTGTTGGTGCAAGAACATAGTGGGTATCGAGCTATACTTTGAAATGACCACTTTTTCACCTTTCGGTGTTCGACGACTCTACAGAGAGATCCATGAATACCCATAAGCTGAAATCTTAGCTTTAAACTGTTAACTCACATACGAAAACAACAAAAAAAACATCGAAATCCAACATACTACAATCTACAAATGCACAAAATTAGAGTGTACTGAATACTTTCCCCACATCACAGAAGACATAATTCCTAAATTATTGAAAAGCCCCCACTCCCCACCCCACTTTCAATAGATCCACTTCTTTTGTTGAGCCGTGCCGTCACACAAGCTCATTCTTAAATTGATCATAGCTCTTGAAGTTATCGATTTCACCAACCTTTATTTATTCAAACATCATCGAAACCAAATAAGTACTTCTAACAAAATGTTTAAAAGATTTGAAACCTGACAATTTCTCTGGTTGGTCCTTGAAATTGACGAGGTAGCCCGTTTTCTCGACATTGAGCAATAAAATTAGCTTAATACTCTAAATTAGGTCATTAAAAGTCGAGATGAAATGAGAATATTTGTTGTCTTGACAAAGGGCCAAGGTCTTACTAGGGGTAAACGTGTAAAAAAGACTTGTTTCTTTTCTCAAATGGCTAGCATAACTTAGAAAATCATACCTCTTGTGTTTAGAAAATCAAGAAGAGAAGAATAAGTGGTTTGGAGTATTTATAAAGCCCAATGATTTCTGTAGGACGAGGAAGTTGTCAAGATTATGCGGCGGTACACGCTGTTGACTGAAAACATTCTTAGAAAAGAGGTATGATAGTCGAGTTAGCTTGGTTGAGTTTCTTGTGGAGGAGTTGGTGTAAAATGGTTGAATTTCGATACGTAAAGGAGATGATGTTAGGCATCTACTTGTTTTCCATTACGGCAAACTCATTTGGCCTACGGAGCGACAATTTCGAATGTTAACTACATTCTTTCTATCATGCTAGTCAACTCCGTATATATTCGACTTAAAATTAGGTAGGTATTCTCTGAATTCTTATCGTTTACTTAGCAAAATTCTGATGTGAAAGAGGAGGAAAATAGGAAGGGATAAATTCCTCGTCACGCACGCTCTCTACGGGAAAGATGGGGCAACGTTGGCGACCAGTAAATGAAAAAAAATAGGGAGTATTTAGTGGAGATGATATTATATTGAAATCAATTTGTTATTGGTTTATCTTAATTCTTAATCGTTCGAATTATTTTTCAGATTCGTTACTTTTGGATTATGAATAGTGCTGGAGAAGTTGATATGTTTTAGGGTTAGAACTGTTCGTAATTCAAACATATTATTTTAATCTTTCAATTGTCTTTTTAGAAATTTTAGTTGTGTTTTGAATCAATCAGTCAAGACTATTTGTCATTAAAGAGTAGCATCTAAATGTAGTATTAGGACATGTTAGCACCATTTTAGGACATGTTAGCAACATTTAACTTGATGGCACATGGACATGTTATGAATAGTGTGGTATTATGTGTGCTTTAAAATTTGTAAAGGTCATTGAAGTTATAGTAGTTATGAAGTCAGTGATGAATAGTGAGGAATGATGAAGTGTGATTAAAATGATAAAAATTATTAATGGGATAGAATATAAAAGACATATCAATAATTGTGACATTTTTTTTTCATGGATGAGGTTATGGTTCGGATGATGGTGGTTGGAGAAATTAGTTTATTTTTGTTTGCTTTTAGTCTTTTTGGCATGTTTCTTTCAGAGTGGTATATAAGGACTAGATTTAACCATCACACATCTTTGCAATCAAATGTTATATAAAGGAAACTTGTAAGAGTTTGAAAAAAAATATATTTAAGGCATAATGTCTATGGATTACAAACCACTATGTATTTGGATGTCTCCATCTCCTAACGCTGCCACATGCGTTGCCCTTAGGGTTTCTGCCACCGCTTCTCCTACCGTTGGAGAGCCCTTTGATGGCCATCTATCGCCCCTTCTCTCTAGCGGTCTGGTCTTTGGTGGTTTGGATGCAACGCTTGCTGCGTCTGAGACTCCAGCCTTTGCCTCTCTCGTTCCTTCTGCTGTTTTGGGCACTCATGCTGGGAAGGTGGACGCTGCTTCCTTGTAGGCTCCTGGGGTCTCGGCCTCTGCTACTGTGCGTAAAGGTGGGGTTAAGAGCTCCTGTGTGGTGATTGCAGAGCCCTCCTCTGTTGCGAGGGATGCTGATGTGTCAAAGTTAGGGGCTAACCAAGGGCATGTCCCTGTCTCTAATCCACTATCTATTGTGGTTGATCCGGAAGTGGAGGAGGAAATAGATCACAACATCTCTATTTTTTCCTCCCATGCCTTGATTTGCAGGTTCAGAGGTTTTTGGCCCAGCCTTTCGAAGCTTCATGAGTGGATCTCGACTCACTGGGAGCCCATTCTTGCGAATACAGTGCATATTTATCCCTTGGCTAAGGGATATTTTATTACAAAATTTGAAGATGCCTTGGACAAAAATAATCTGCTGTGAAATCTTTTTTCCAGCTGGGAGGAACGTTTTATGCTCATGGTTAAGCCCTGACATACCGATTTTAACCCTATCATGGATTCTTTCAGCAAGTTTCCTATTTGGGTTCGTCTTCCTAATCTTCCACTGCATTTATGGATTGACTCTGTTTGAGGGGATTTGCAATGCTCTTGGGAAATTTTTAATGGTGGGTGGTGATTCCTCTGACATCCTCCACTCTACTTATGCTTGCATTCTTGTGGATATTGACTCTTCTAAGGGTCTTCCTGTGGAGATAGTGATCAACTCCTCTAAAGGAAAATGGATTTAGACCTTGGATTATGAAGGGATTCCCTTCAGATGTAGAAGGTGTTTTAAAACTAGGCACATGGCTGCTCAATGTGGACTGTGTAAAAAGAAAACTAATGCTTCTTAGTGGAATAACACTTCTGCTCAACACTATTTGGTGGAAAAGAAGCCTATTTTGCTGAAAAGCTTCTCCTAGGTGGCAGCGCAGGTCCCTGCTATGGTCTGGTTGCCACTCCTATGTGTTCTCCTGTGATAGTCTTCCGGTTTGATCAGTCACCTAGTTTGGCAGGGGCTACAACGTCTTTGGCCTCCCCTGGTGGTGTGAGGGTGGTGGCTGCTGCTGGATCAGTGGATAATTCTCCTGCATGTTCTACTGGTATTTTGGTTGTCTCTCCAGGTAACCATGTTAGTCCTGGTTTGGCTGATGATCCTCTACTTTGGCAAGGTGAGGCAGCTAGGGTTGAAGAGGGTTGGATTATTGTTAAAGGAAAAACTAAAGACGTCCTCCTCCTCTTTTGACATGACTCTTCGTTCTCACCAAAAGGGTGCTAAAGGCAAATCCTAGATTTGTTTTTGTTTTTAGCTTGGGTTTGTATGATGGCTGTTTCATGCATTGTTTCATCAAGGTTGTGGGTGCCTGTTGTAAAACCCTCGCCGTGGTCTAGATCAGTTCTGTGTAGAGGGCATTATTGAATATCTTTTTTTGAATTTTTTGTACAGGGTTTTGGGGCCCCTTTAAAACTTGTATTTACCTTAATAAAAAAAAAAAACCACTATGTATAAAATACATTAAATTGGTACCATTTTGGTCTAATATGTAGTCAAATGACATTTTACCTACAAACTTCATTATATATTTAAATTGAGTGTTTTATATGGCTATTATGTCAATTTAAGTCATTACAAGTATCTTTATATTATTATGGGCTAGCGGTATAAATCCACATTGAATTATTTTTTTGGCCCCCATAAATGATTATACTTTGAATTGTAATGAAATCTACACTATTACTTTTTTATTTTATAAATAATTTTTGATTCATGCATGTAGGTGGTACCAATCTAGATCGAGTTTGGATGGTGACCTATCACATTGCATTATCTAGACCTAACAATGTCCTAGTTGCATGAGCTTCATCAATCAAATGAGGGTCGAGATATAAATAAAGTGAAAAAAGCACATAAGGGGAACATTGGTTGCTAGATTAAAAGTGTGATCCATTGCTACACTTAATATTATCAAGATGGATTTCCTTGATATATGTACATACAGATTGATGATAGAATTACAGATGCATATTATTAGGAAAATGGTGTCTCAACCTTGCAATAACAAAGGGTTATTGTTGATATATTAACGATGAGGGTTTGGGGGCTTACCCCTGACTATTGGGGGTTTGAGAGGGTAGAGCCCTTGACCATTGGGGTTCATCAGTGTCTCCTTTGAATTGGGGGTTGCAAGGGCTTCCCCCCTTGATGACCCTGGTCCTGTGATCAGATGGAGGTCCAAGGGTAGCACACAATAATGGGGATTTTCAGGGGCAATGTCATCAATTTTTTTTTCACATAATTTATTATTGTAAATCCTAACCATTTATCATTAGGTCACAGGTCCAACCATGGATATTTTGTGCACCTTTTATTAGTGATTTTAGCGCATGGTTTTGTAATACCATTTGGCAATTTCATGTTTTGTATTTCCTATATATTATGTGCATTAGAGGTATCATGATGCATTCTAAGAGTCTAATAGCTATTGAGCTACCTCTGGATATTCATTGGTGATACTCATGTAATAAGCTTGATCTGCAAATATATTGTAATACATTTTTGGTTTCTAAATAATATATTGGACAACTTTTGGAGTGTGGCCTTTTTCTCCCAAAAGAGTTTTTCCCACATAAATCACTGTGTTGTGGTATGAATGCATTTATGTTTATTTCAATAACATTTTTAAACTATTATAAAGATTTGAAAAAGCTTTTACATATCCCTCCTCTCAAGATTAGTATGGGAAGTTGTTCCACGATTTAACTTACACATATCCCTTTTAGAAGTTTTAACAATTTTGACTAGGATGGTTTCAAAACTTATTTCTTTCTTGTGCCTGCCCATTTCATATAAGGATAATAAAATAATAGAAATTTGTGATTAATAAAAAATATTTTATGCAAATCCCACATTTTTGGTTATTAAGACAAAGGATCCCCTAGGAAGAGACCTAAAGATTTGAAGAAAATTTCTATATATGTAATAATGACATAAATAGGTAAAAGAGTAACATCCAAAGTAACATCAAGTCAAAATGACAGTACCAAAGGAATTCACGAGAAGTGAATTTGAAATAAAGTCCATAAACAAAAATGACTAGCAAAAAGCAACAAAAAAGACCAACAACAAAATGAACCAGAGTCTAGAGAGTGAAAAAAAACTAAATTGAAGGAAGTTGAACTTCCTTCCATTCCTCATTCAACTCTTTAAGAGTGTCTAGGAAGGAAGACTTCCTGGTCTGGTGCATAGTGTTCATAACAGGTCCCTCTTTAGACATGCATGTCCCTCTATCTTCTACTGGGTGGTGATTGTCTAGTTCTTAACATGTCCCTCTTTAGTCAAAATATGCCCTTCTTTAATTTGCTGGGAAATAATCATTTGAGTCTCGTCGTACTTCCTTCTTTTCGCCTTTCAATACTCTAACTCTTCATGTAGGGTATTAAAATAGGAGGTCATTCTGTTCATCATGTCCTTACTAAATTGGACCACCTCAACCAACTTTTTGTTTAACTTGTTATGATTAGCTTTAATATTTCCCAAAACCCATAGCATTTCCCATTTCTCCTCATCCGAGGGGATGAGGGATTTCATCTCACGAATCTAATCCTCCATAATACCCTAGTTATCCAATTTTTGAGCTATCTCCTGCACAATATCCCAAACACTAGTGTCCATGTTGGTATTGGATCAATCATTAGCTTTGGCGTCAGCCTTAGCAATGAATTCCAACCTATTAATTTTATTTCTTGCAGTGTTCAACTAGATAATTAACCATTTGATTATTTCATTTTTCCAGTTTTAGAGAATACAAAGCTTGTCCACGTTGTTCACGATGAGCTTAGAAATGGATTTTTTTGAAAGGAGCGAGGAAACATTGAGGGGGATGTCAAGGTAATTAGGGCACCTTTTTTTTTTCTTCAACTAGGGTTTAGGGGGAGAGAACTCAGAGGAAGAGGTTTTAGGAGTAGGACTAGAATTGTTGGTAGGGGTATTCTTAGGGGATGAGGCCGATTCAGTGGATGAGGAGGACTCAAAAAATTTATAATCTTCAGACACATCTACAGTGTTCATGCCAAGGGACTTCATTTTAGCTTTATGCAGAGGGTTAACCCTAGTAGAACTAATGGGGGAAGAAGTTAGAGTGGTTTGAGTAGCTTTGGGGCTAACCATAGGGTTACTGAGATCGATAGTGAGAGGGGGGGTCCAGGGGATTAGGGTTGGGACCACTTACTAGGGACTGAACCAAATGATAATTTTAAAGGAAAAATATTAAACCTTGATGGAGGGGACCCTCCTTTTTTTGGCCTTTCTAACCGACTGAGACGGAGATGACACTAACCAGAAAGGAAAATTAAGTTCGATATTGTGACAAAAGTGATTAAGCATAGGAAATAATGAGAATGGAAATGTTTAAACCTTCCTTTGAGGATGACGAACGTGATGTGCATGAGGGTGCCATCCTTCCATTGTCCAAGCAACTCTTCCCTATTGAATCCATTTTGGAGTCTCAGAACTACTTTCCCAAGGCCCAAAAAAATCTTGAGATCTTTCTTATGGTGGCTATTAATATTTCTAGGGATAGCTTTACCCCCAACAACCATCCCAGTCACAACCACAATGGTCTTTGTAGAGACCTCAAAGGAAACCCCACCAATCTTAATCATACCATTATCCCATGCCTCTGCAAACTTCGCAGAGAGGCCTAGGTTGTAACCGGTACACCTTCAAGGTAGCTATTAAGAACATCCAAATATCCAATCTTTTAGTTTCTCTTACTATAACTATTTTTTTCTAAACTGTTCTCAAGGAATTTGTAATTTAAATGAACATAAGATTTTAGAATTCGTAGTGACAAGAGTATGCATTTAGTATTACTAGATAAATAAAAATACATGAGTATAGATGATTTCATCTATTATCTCATGACCCTTAACATGCCTCCTGTTATTTTTATAAATAAAAAATAGAAAAATACATTTGCATTAGTAAGAAATAAATTTACAGATGTCATTATATATGATATTTAAAAGATATATAAGGTTGAAATATTTAAATTAGAAAATCCATTTTTTGAGTAAATACAAGAAGAGTAGAATTGATAGTTGTAAGAACTAGTATTTTTAAACTACTTATTGAAATTAAACATCACCCATATAATAACTACTATAGTTGCATTTTGAAGAGAAAAAATACAAATTAGGTGTCCCTCCTTCTTAATCATTCAAAGATTCTTGATGGGCCTTTGTGTTTTCATAATTTTATTTACATGGAAAAGATGAACTAAAATGGACTATTCACTTTCTTCTATCTATTTTATTTCTATAAATATATTGAATCTCTCTCAAACACAATTTACTATAGATGACTTGTTAATTCATTACCTCTGATAATTTTCTTAATAATTACATTTTTATTTTGATGAAATAAATATTCTTTATAGTTTCACCCTTCCTAAACTTATAGAGTATACCAATATTCTTCTTGAAGTTTTGAGAGAATGCTTCTCTATTTTTGATTTTTTTTTTCCAATATATAAACTCTTATATGTCTTTTCTCCTTGAATATTTCCCTTCACTCTCAAAATTACAATGAATACTAGCACATTCCTTTGAAAATAGACTTATTCATGGTATCCTTTGTATTTGAAGAGAATACTTTTATAGCAAGTGTATGAGAGCATTCCAATTTAATGACATACAAAGTAACACTTTTCAAGTGGGAAAAGAGAGATCTAATTGCATAAGTTTTAACATGGACAAGTTGACCATATTCATTGAAAGATCTTTTACTACCGATGACCATCCCTAAGGATACAAAAATTATGGAAGAAAACACATCTAAATTAAAACTGAATTCATTATAAAGAATTCCTCCAATTAGTTAAAATTCACATGCCAATGTTTCATGAAAAATTCAAAGAAATACATAACTCTTTGAACAATCTCTCTATAAGATTCATTTATCGAGATTGTTATGAAATATCCTTTAACACGTGAATAATATTTCATATTCTACTTGATTTTCTACATACCGAACTTTGTGAATGTTTCTTTCATTTGGTTGGTGTTTGCATTACATCATCCCCCAATATTAGTGAAAGAGTTGTAAAGTGCACACATAATTCTTAAACTATTGTAATGCTCCCCCAAATTCAATAGATCAATCATCAAGCTCTTTTGTGAGCTATGCTATCACAAAGACAGTCTTCATTGATTGTAGCATTGGGCTATATGACTTACATCGACATTTATGAAAGTGTCTATCCAACCAACTAACATATAAATCATACTAAAAAGATAATTAAAAAGAAAGAATTCCTCTTTATAATTTACTTTTTAGTTGGCTATATAGCCACAATTAACATGAGATTAAATTTAACAGTCAGTGACTAGTTTATTTTAATTTTAGCAACACAAATAGGTTTATATTGCAAACTTATTCTAAATGATTAAAAAATGTTATATAGTACACAAATTTATTTGACAACAAAGATGTTTAAAAGATATCAAAAGTAAATCCCCATCAATAATTAAACTTTATTACTCCATATATATATATATATATATGGTTTTGGAAACTTTTCTCCTCATTTGAATATTTTTAATTAGTTCCTCATCCAATTTTGTTCATATTTAATTTCCATGAATTAACATAAAAACTTTTGTCTCCCAGCTAGTAAATTGATGGTTAAGATGTTTGTTTGTAAATAGGAACTGAATTAACTCATGGACCAGATGTCTTTATGGGAAAAAAAAAACTTATATTGTTAACAAACAAACTACAACTAAAATGAACAAACTTCTAGAGAATTTCATAGACTGAACAAAATGGTCTTTAACTTATTGATGTCCAATTGAAAATAATATTGCTTGAGCCCATTTTTCAGAATAAATAATAGACAATTATCTAATGTTCTTAGTAACCAATCTTTCGAGTTTGGTTGTAATTGGGGTAGCCATATCCATAGCCATATGCATATCCACATATACCAAATGAACATTTCTCCTTATGGCACGTATTGAAGCAACTTCCACAGTGAGCATTATCAGTGAAAAGGTTTGTGCACTTTCCTCCACAGCAGCTTAATCCATACCCACATGAATGCCCACATGACCCACAGTTGAATGGGTTAGAAGAGACATCAATGCAATACCTCTTGGAGCAGCAGGCCCAGTTACCATTTGCATATCCGCGACCACAAAGCCCTGGATTATTACCACACAAAACCTCTGTTTTCCTACCTCTGCTATTATAATTTCTTCTCAAAAACGTAGAATGAGTGCCTACGGAGTTCAGTTCTCTACACTCACATCCACCCACAACTACCACAAATATGAGGACTGAAACTGATATCCTTATTTTGAATACCATTTTTTCAGACAAAGGGCCAAGGTTTTTCTACGGGTAAACCTCTAAAAAAGCTTGGTTTTTTTTCTCCAATGGCTGATTCAACTCAGAGCTTGGAAAACCATGAAGAAAATGATATGTTGTCATTTCACTGGTTTGGACTATTTATAATGCCCAATAATTTCTGTGGGACGAGGAAGTTGTTTAGGTTATGTGCTGGTAAACGCTGTTGACTGAAAACATTCTTAGTAAAAATAGGGTATGATAGTCGTTTTAGCTTGGTTGAATTTGTTGCGGAGTAGTTGGTGTGTTCGCCGCCGTAAGAAAGAGTTGACGAGGTAAAACGAGATGTATTTGAATACGTAAAGGAGGTGAATTTCAATACGTAAAGAAGATGAGGTTAGGCATAGGCATCTACTTCTTTTGGCCTACGGAGCGACAATTTCGAACGTTAACTACATTCTTTCTATCGTGTTAGTCAACTCCGTATATATCCGAATTAAAATTAGGTAAGTATTTTCTGAATTCTTATCATTTACTTCACAAAATACTAGTGTGAAAATGCGAAGGAATAGATTTCTTGTCATGCACGCTCAAAACGGGAAAGATGAGGCAACGTTGGCTACCAGAAAGAGAAAAAAAATAGCTACTATTTAGTGGAGATGAAATCAGCATTGCGTTTGCTTGCATAGTGTATCGAAACCCCTTTTTTATTGGTTTATCTTTATTCTTAATTGTTCGAATTAGTATTCAGATTCGATACTTTTGGGTTATGGATGGGGCTCGGGATGTTGATACATTTCCTGGTTACAATTGTTTAAAATTCAAACATATTTTCTCTTTCAAAGCTGATCTTCTTAGAAATTTTAATTCTTATTTATCAACTCATATGCTTTGTGTTTTGCGTTATAAAATTAACCCGATATATAGATATATATATATATATGTGTGTGTGGGGGGATATATGTAGATGTGAATGTGTATGTGCACGCGTGTGTGTATAATAATGTATCAATATAACAATAAGTTTTACTTTCCTAATATGATATTCTAACTTTGTATTTATGTTGTGTTGCCTTCTGCAGATTTATGCTGTGAATACAAAACAAAAGAATGATTGATGCCATAAAAGTAAATATTTTCCAATCACAATTGAAATCACACCCTTCTTGTGATGGATTTCAATTGTGATGGATTAGAAATGATATCATTGAAACATAGTATGACCTTCATGGCCTTTTGTAAAGCGACAACCATTACAAAGAAACAAGAATATATGGAAGCCTTGGTTTCAAGATAAGTATAAGAGTGTAAAGACAGAATAAGTTTGACAAAAATTTGAATCTTGCAAGAAGATAGTTACA
>MU227019.1:740518-752491 GCA_018584345.1 Thuja plicata
TATTGTAGTGTTGCACTTATATTTTTTGAGGAGTTGCAAAATATAGAGTTCAAACTCAACTTGGATTTGGTAGGATATTATTTGACGGTCTCCAAAAGTATTTTAAATTAGGAAAAGTATTTGGTCTTTGAAATGGAATTTGGCCCACTTTGGGGACACCAAATTAAATGGCTTTCAAGAGGTTTACATGTCACACTTGGTGAAGCATTTGATCATATTATGTTTGGTTTTGATTTGAAGATAGAGAAATTGGCCCAATGGGTATTGATTAACCCAGAAAAGATAGATTATCATGCTAGTGTTTATAGTTAAATGAAGTAAACTTACATGTGTTGAGGATGAGGCCTCCAAAGACTAACCTAAAACTTCAAATGTATAAAGTACAGTGGGGTCATACTGGAAGATGGAGGCATTGGATGATAAGGAACAACAAAATATAAAGATTGGGTCTCAATATGGGGATTTGCAATTGGGAGACAAGCCTTTGGTCCATTAAGACACGCAAGATCTGAAATAAACTTAATATCCTGTAAAATATCATCACAAAAAAGTATACAACCTATATCTATCTACAAGGGGAATGATAAAATCTATTGTAAGATCCTTTAGAAATGGAGTCAATAGTGTGTGTGGGGAAAATAAATTTAAAACATAACACACAGAGTATCAAGATCAACACTAGAACAAATTAATCCTACAACAAGGTCAATGATAATATCCCAAGTCGATCTACCCCCTAGTGTGCCTATTTTAGGTAGGAATCCATAAAAATAAGGAAAACGATCTAGCCACCATAGATATATTAGAATATTATTTTGACCAAGACTCATTATTATCCTCTTCCTATATGACAATAACAAGGAACAAAAAAATCTCATGATAACTCCTCAAAATGACATAACTAAAGACCAATAACCTTAGTGCAGGTAGATTGGAGCAATGTGCGACAAGAACTTTAATAAATTAGCATACTATGGAACAATAATCTATTATTGTTTTAAGAATGACTTCTAAAAGTCATACCTTAGATCAATGCACAATTATTCATAGGAATGGGTTTGAAGATAAGAGATTAGTATCTTAAATGACAATGGCTAGTTCCTACAACAAACATTTGACAAGAAGTTAACAGGATAGGTTTATGTGCAACTATTTCTTCTAATTGTTTGATGAAGATTGAAATATGTAGACGATTTTTTGGTAAGCTGTTGATACAAAGTGTAATGTGCAGAGACAAACATAGTGAAAATTATCATAGTTAAATGATGAAGTAACATGAATATTTAATGTGTGTTGAAAGAAAGAAGATGCTAAGAACTTAAGTGACAACCAATCTTCTTTTTGTAGATATTCATTGAAAATGAAATATAAAGTGTTAACGTTGTATTTGCAAAGGATTGTAATAGTGTATAAGAAAGTTATTAGTGTTGTGTATTGTAATATTTTGTTGATGAGAGAAGATTATTTTGCGATCTATAATAAAATAGAGTAGCCATTTGAATCATGATTATTTCATCTTAAGAACTTTGTAAGGGGGTTGGTTCTCTTAGGGTTGGAGCTTTGGATGTAACTAGTGAGGTTTTGATCAGTGATATATTTGTAAGGGGTTGGTGCTCCTAGGGTTGATACCTTGAATGTAGCCATTGAGGCTTGTATTTCCAGTGAGGCATATTTATAACCAGTGAGGTTTTCATGGTCACTGAGGCTTAATGAAGTTTATTACATAGTGGGTTTTTACCCTTCAATGATTTTCCACTCAAACATTGGTGTTATGTGATGTGCATATATGATTCAATTGTTCTATGGATTGATATATGACTTTATGCTATTGTTTTGTGTTGATAGTCAAAATTATGCTTTCATGCAACTAATTTTAAAGCATCTACATGTTTAATAAATTTACATCAAAGACCACTAATTTACCTCTCCCTCTTAGTGGTCTACGATATTTCAACAAAGTGCAATGAGATTTAATAATTTACAATTGTGTTTGAAATCCTAGATCCAATATAATTTCTATTAAGTAATCTCTAGGTAACCACTCAGGGATTCCATTGTGACAAAGGACTGTAACAAGGAATGAAGAATGTTATGGTGAAAACTGGGAAGCCTAATCTTAATGGAAAAAGAAACAATTTTCTCTATGATTGTTAATTCTGATTTATATGAACTCTACTATCCCATGATCATGTTCAAAAGCATCCATGTTCAAAACAATTTCACAAATTTCAAAATATGAACCAAACGAGGAGATTCGATAAAATTAACAAATCACATTACAAATTGTCTTAGGGAAACTCATGTCCCATGGCTACTGCAGTGAAATCATTTCGAACTAGACCTTCCATTTGCCAGTAAAAAATAAATGCCCATTTGTGAGTACAAGCACAAAGAAAACTCACAGCTGAAAGAAAGCTCGGACAACATAAAGTATAGAGCATTGAAATGTGCATAAAATCAAAATGGGTTTGAAAGAGTAAAGTCACAGTTTTCACAATTGAAACCCTCAACTGAGAGACCCGCGTCTTGCAAGCAAAATAGAGCTTGTAGGGTTTTCATTATGTTTTTCTTTCATCTAGAGCACAAATATATGAACCCTTATTCACAAGCATATAAAAGAAGATTTAGCAGAGACACATGTATCAAAAGCTAATAAGAAAAATCCCATATGTAGATAATGAAATCACCAATACAAGAGGAAAATACAAAGTTTTTATATTTTTCAAGTAATGAAATCACAAATGATCTACAATAGTGATATTTTGTTTAATAAAAGGTACAAAGACATACCTAATGAGGGACACGACCTGCACAACAAAATGGAGATCTTATCAGCTAGATTGAATGCAAATAATCCTACGGGATCTTCAGCTAAAAAAAATCCATCGATATTCACCTATTCTTTGCGTCTTCGACATACAATAGTAATTAGGACCCTCTTCCGCTCGCATGCACAGCTCAATCACAAATAAGCCTTTCTTTTTATTTTTTTTTGTTTATAATCAAGAGGGTTTCGTAATTATGATGGTATCGTCGCCATTATGACAACATCGGGGGAACTTGGAAAAAAAACAAAAAAATACACACAAATGGTAGCGCCGTCACAAACTGGCGTCAAAATTTGACCCCAAATGTTGTAGTGTGGGGATAATAGATAGAAGACCAGTGTTGAATAATTCTAAACTTAGTGCATAAATCTGTTAGATCCTTGTTCTTGAATTGCCCCCCATTGTTAATGATTATTGATAAGGGTACACCATATCTGCAGATGATGTAGTTCGGTATAAACATGGCCATAGACTTGCCATCAGCTACGATGAGAGGCACAGCCTTGACCCACTTGGTGTAATAGTCTGTAGCAGTAATGATGTATTTATGTCCCCTTGAAGAAGATAGATGTATTTGACCCACCAAGTCAAAGGCCCACTGTTGAAATGGCCAAAAGCTGACGAAAGGAATGAGCTCCTTGGCAGGAGCATGGATCAAATTTCCATGAAGTTGGCACTGTTTGCAAGATTTTGCAAATTGTGTATCTTCTTTCTCCATATCCAACCAATAGTAACCAGCTCTAATAAGTTTGTGAGCCAGTGTCTAGCCTCGCCTATATAAGTCGTTAGCTAGGATGACAAACCATGAAGCACTATGGATTAAGTGACGTTTCTCATTTCAGGTGTAAGTGTCCTGAATGATCTGGTCATGAAGGTAGGAGCAAATATGGTGGTAGCGGGATGAGTCATGTCCAATGACTAAACAAATCATCCAGGATTCAAGGGAATTATAAGCAGGGTAGCATAACGTCTCCACTAGGAATTCATGTCTGAAGTCATTTTCTGGCATTTGTAACATGGAAGCCAGAGTAGCCATGGCATTGACTGATTTATTATCTGCCCTTGGAATTTGTTGGAAAGTAACATGTGCAAAGTATTTCTTAAGATCATCAACCATATTTTTATAAGGCACTAGTTTTTCATCTTTTGTTTGGTAGATATCATTCACCTGATTGATAACCAACTGTGAATCTCCAAAGACCTTTAGCTCATTGCCACACCATTCAATAGCGATCTTAATCCATTAATCAAGGCTTCATACTTAGCAGTGTTATTTGTGCAAGGAAACAACATTTTGTAAGCCTTTGGTAATGAATACCACAGAACAAGATTTTGACACCTAACCCCTGCTGGGTGAATGATCCATCAAAGAATATGGTCCATGGCTGATGTGTGAGAAGCATGATAGACTCATCTAAGAACTTGATTCTTAATGGTTGATCATCCATAATAGGTGCCTCAACTAACTAATCTGCAATTGCTTGCCCTTGGATATCTTTTCTTTCCACATACTCAATGTCAAATTCATTGAGTATCATGACCCACTTAGCTAATCTACTCGTGAGGGCAGCTTTGTTGAGTAAGTACTTTAATGGATCAATTTTTGCAATGAGCCTTGTAGTGTGAGAAAGAATGTAATGTCGTAACTTCTGAGAAGTGAACACCACCACCAAGAAATCTTTCTCAATGACAAAATAATTCATTTCATAGGAGACCAACGTTCTGCTGATGTAATAGATTGCTCTTTCTTTATTGTTTTGATCTTCTTGGGCCAATAAAGCACCTAGAGATGTTTTTGTGGCTGAGATGTATAACATTAATGGCTTCCCATGAATAGGAGGCATTAATATAGGTGGATTAGTTATATATCGTTTGATTTGTTGAAGACCTTGTTCACATTCTTTATTCCATCCATAGGTCACACCTTTATGCAGAGTCTTAATAAATGGCTGTGACTTGTCAGCTAGCTGTAAGATAAAGTGTCGGATAGACTGAAGCCAACCTTGAAGACCTCTCATTTGACAGATATTGCGAGGTGGAGCTATTTCCATGATAGCTTGCACCTTTTTAGGATCCACCTCGATACCTTTTGCGGAGATGATATAACCAAGCAATTTTCTAGAAGTTATTCCAAATGCACATTTCTTAGGATTGAGATGTAGTCTGAACTTTTCCATACGATCCAGTATAGGGCCTAGATCAGTAAGATGCACCTTCCTATCCATGCTTTTAGAGAGGGTGTCATCAACATAATCCTTCATTATTTTGTGCATCATATCATGAAATATAGTAGTGACTGCTCTCTGATACGTGGCTCCAACATTCTTGAGACCAAAAGGCATAACATTCCAGAAAAAAGTGCCCCATGCACAAGTGAAAGTAGTCTTTTCTTGGTCTTCTGGCACAATTTTGATTTGGTTGTAGCCAGAGAAACCGTCCATTAGGGAGTACATTTCGTACCCTACTTTCATATCCACAATCATATCAATGTTGGGTAGTGGGAAATCATCTTTTGGACATGCCTTGTTTAAGTCCCTGAAGTCTGTGCAGACTCTTATAGATTTTTCATGCTTTGACACTAGAACTATGTTGGAAATCCATTCTACATAGTCAATTTCTCTAATGAACCCATCTTTTAGGAGTTTCTCTAATTTTGCCTTGACAAGTAGAGCCACATGTGGATGCATTTTTCTGAGTTTTTGCTTGACTGGTTTCTCTCCAAGAGCTATTGACAGGTGATGCATGATAAGATCAGGATCTACACCAAGCATGTCAAAGTATGTCCATGCAAAGTTTATCTTTTTCTCTGCAGACAATGATTTAGCCACATGAATAATGTGTGGATGTTGTTCTGTACCCAAATTTACTGGCTGAGTCAGCTCAATTAGCACCAATAATTGTTCCTGGAAATGACTCAGAAGTGCATCAAGTATCTCATCCTCAGGCGCCTCGGAGAGGTTTTCACCTTCGAATACATCTATTCTTTTTACTTTTTTGGCTCTGACACTATCACAATGTGGTTTTCACCATCAAAGTGCCTATTCTTTTTCCTTTTGATTTTATGACTAAGATACTTGATATCACTTTCATTCATGCTGACATTGCCTTCGCTAGTGGAGGACATTATAGGTTCAACAACGTGGAGATAATAGGCTAGAGCATAGTCATTCTGGAATGTGAGGACTTCATTGGATGAGGAAGGGGAATTCCAGTCTATTAGCTCAGGATGTTGGAGTGAGAGAGAAGTGACGGGTTCAAGTGCATTCATGGTATAATCATCAAAAGCGTGGACTAGTAAGCTGAGCTGTAGAGAAATCTCATCCAAAGGTGTATTCAAATCCCTTTGACTCCTAGCAATAGTAGTAGAAGACACGTTAACATTTATGGAATCGGACTCATTAGACCCTTCACCTATGTTGAGAAGGTTTTCAGATGCCTGTGTAGTATCAACATTCCTATCAAAGGATTCTTTTGAAAGAATGTCAAACTCATATTCATGGGAATCTGTGTCTGAACTTAGACTGGGATGTTTGCACCATGAAGGTTTGAGAGTTCTTGTGACACCAGCTTGTTCTTGCACAAATTGCTCTTGAAACTGTGATGGTATGTATTGTTCACCTTGGAAACCAGGGTCTTGTGACACCTTCCATTGTTTGTATGTAAGAGAAGTGAATGGAATAGAGAAATTGGAGTTGCTACCAGCCTTGGCTATAATAGCATGTATTATGACATCATCTAGCTTAGCAAAGAATGCTGCCAAATCTGGAGGAATAGGATAAGGAAAGCAATCCTCATCGGAGCTATCCTTTGCGGTGTCAACTGTAGCTGTACCTTCAGGTTCTGGTGGAGGATCT
Source organism: Thuja plicata (assembly GCA_018584345.1). NCBI lineage: Eukaryota > Viridiplantae > Streptophyta > Pinopsida > Cupressales > Cupressaceae > Thuja > Thuja plicata. The sequence goes on from MU227019.1 coordinate 747,201, forward strand.
AGTTTTGGCACAAATTTGTTAATCCCTAGATGGAACATGATCTTCTTGAAGCCTAAACTTGTTGTGTCTTTCGTCCTTCAACCTGTAGCTTTAATAGGTTCAACTAGCCCATTATCATTCATCCGTATTGGACCACTCCCTTTGTATCCAAAGCATTTCATGATTTTAAGACCTTCACTATTGGGATCTAGTTCACGAGCTGGGGTAGTATGTTTAGATATGTCCTTTCCTTTGTAAATCTAAGCTTTAATATCTCTTTCCTCATCTTCATCTTCTAATGGTGTTGAAGCCCATACAAAGGCACCATCATAAACTATTTCAGGAGGAGTAGTAGATTTATAGTTCTCATAAGGTCTCCCGTAAGAATGAGGAGACGGAGGTAGAGCTTCTAATGATAGAATAGGTTTTATTTGATACCCCCCATGCCCATGTCTTTGATATTCAAAGTCCATTCCATATATCTAAGTTTGGCATCATAGAATTCTGTTTATTCTCTATTAGCAGGAACAAAAATATTAGCTGTGAGCGTATTACAAGAAGAGCCCATATTAGTAGGAACTGTCACTTCTGCACCATGGAAAGGAAACTTGATGCACTGATGATATGTAGAGGGAACCACTTGCATTTCATGGATCCACGGTCTTCCCAACAGGATGTTATAAGCAAGAGGAATGTCCAACACTTGACATGTGACATCTCTTTCAACAAGTCCAACCCAAATGGGTAGCACAACTAAACCTTTAGACTTTATTTCTTCTTCATCATAGGCTTTGATAGTAATTTTCTTGTGGGAATCTATGCGATCTTCATCATAGCATAGCTAAGATAGAAAGTGAGCGGAGAAGATGTTGAGGCCAGCACCATTATCAATAAGGACACGGCAGTTGAGTTTTTTGCCAATCATGACCTCTATATGTAAAGGAGCATTATGCGAGTGGCTGACCGAATGGTCATCTTCTTTTGAGAAGGATAGATGGTGCGGTGAAGTCAAGTGACCCACCATAGATTGAAACTGATTAAGATTAATGTCTTTGGGGACGTTAGCCTCTACGAGGGCTTTATCCAGGATCTGTCTGTGAGCAGGTGAGATCTTCAACAACTCAAAGATGGTTATTTGAGCGTTGGTTCTTTGCATGTGGTTGACAGTGATATAATTAGTAGTATGAGGTGTGGAGACCATTTTCATGGTCTTGTTGGAAGGGCCAACAAAATATTTATCCGTGGTGCGGATGTAGTAGTAGGAGGGTTAGGACCCTTGAGAGTGATCTTAGCGCGGGATTTGGTAACGATGTTTGTGCAATCTTGAGATGATCCAGGTTTAGACGAGTGAGACCTAGGGCCTCTCAAGAAAAATGGGGTCTTAGGATTAGGAGCATCCCCACTCCCCTTGATATTAATCACATCACAATACTCAACTTCGACAGGCTCGATCATGTTGATGACATTGTCATTAGTGGTATGCGTATAGTTAACCTTGGCATTGTTGTTGTTAGTGTTGGAAGACTCACCTTTCTCGTAATGAGGAAAGGGATATTTAAATGCATGGTGATCTGAATTCTTATTATGTTTTTCCATAACAATATCCTCACTATGAATCAGATCTTTGATCTTATGGCGCAACTGAAGACAAGTAGAAGTCTTATGACCCTTGTTCTGGTGATAGTCACAGTATGCATTGTCGTTCCACCAATGGGGTCGTGGTTGCGGATCATATGGACGCTTGTCCAAAGGAGTGAGAATCTGGTTTTGCACCAAAGCCTTGTAAAATACATCAAGCGGTTCTCCCAAGAAAGTAAATTCATGCTTGGGTCGAGGGGCCTGTTGGGACTGAAAAAAGCAGTAAGGGTTTTTGAAGTACCATGTTAAAATTTTGCATTTTGACCCCCTAAAGGGCTTTTTGAGCCTATTTTCCTTCATGAAATTCTAAGGTATACCATGCATGTCAAGTGCTAATCACCTTTGTTTTGACATTTGAAGACATCTCAATTCGTTAGTTTCAAGTTTTGAGTTATTTCGTGATGTCTTGTTTTAGGCACTTGTCAAAATCTGCATTTATGCCCAAGTGTTAATCTGCTGTAACTGGCCTAGTTTGACTTTGAATATCTTGCACCCATAAATGTTTCATGACCTGCCACTTTGGTAATGTTGAGTATGTGTATCAGAGAGCCTATGTTTCAAATCCCAAGTCATTTTGATATGTTTTGACTAGATTTCAAATCCCTCAAAGTTGGTAGTTTACTGTTGTCAGGCATTGTGTAATTGATCAAAATTTAGTACCCTTGTTTGACTGACCGTAACTTTTGACCTTGTGACCTAATTGAAAAAATTCCTTTTGTACTCCATTATAGAGGTCAAATACTTCTTGAGTACCCATCTTCAAGTTATGACAAGTCCATTTGGTCAGTTTGCTAAGCCCATTCCATTTGCAGTTTCTATTAGTGTGCCAAACTGTCAAATGCAGATTTCTGAATGACCTACTTTGAGGTCTTAAAATTTTACACCCGGTTGAATGGAATGGATAATTGAATGCTCCCATGTATTCTAGGCATGGAAATGTGCTATCTTGATGATTTTCAAGCCATGATGAATCTGTTTTTCCAATTTGCCAATCCGATTCAGTTTGCAATTTCTAACAATTTGATGCAGATCAGTTTGCAGCATGGAAGAATGTTGACCATGGAATGTGTATGCCCATCACCATGTCCTGATTACTAGATCTTGTCATTTTTTAAAGCCAGCCCCGGAGGCTAGATGCCATTAATGAGTTAAGTTTTGCAGAATTGTGATGAGTTATTTAAAGCCTGCCAGTTTGATGCCTCATCATCCAGGATGCATGGATGATCAAGTTTGATTTTTTGAAGATGAATTTGGTTTTAAGGAGAGGCAATCCTCAAATCAACATCTCAGGGACTTGCTATTTGTGTGCAAATTTTGATATGCAACTTACATGGTTTTAAAAAAATTGTGGGCTAAGTTTCATGTTATACCCATATTCACCTTCATCCAGTTGCTGGAACTCTGATACTGCTACTTCCTATGTACATTGGAGGAACCTAGTGACATAACCATGCTATATGGATGCTTATGTAACCTTTTCTCAAGCATTGACTATGAGAGAAAACCATAGTGGGGGTTCAATCTTCCTTGACATGGATGAGATGTTGGCTTATAAAAGCACTTTAATCCAAAATCATCCGGAGCTTGTAAACTTTTCCTTTAACGAATTGAGCAAAGTTGGAGCTGGTATTTGCAACAAGGAGACCATTTATGGCATCAGAAAGAACCTTGGAATACATTTGAATGCTCTACATACAATATGTGATTCTACATTTCAAGATGGATTTGTTGAAGGGCTTTAAGGAAAATTTCAAGCAATGCAAAAATGGAAACTTTGAAATAAGGTATTTGACTATTTGATAGGATACCCCAAAGATATGCTATCTCATGGCATGCGATGATTACATGGATATGCTCAAAATAGATTTGTTGGAAAAGCATTAGAAATTCTCAAGCTAATGCAATCCGTAGGTGTAAAGCCACATTCCACAAATCATTTCAAGCAAAGGCAATCGACAGATGTAAAACCAGATTTGATAACCTTGCCGGTAGCCTCCCTTCCAATGCAAAATGTGGGAGCACAGACAAGGCATGAAATGTTTAACAGGATGCCTCAAGGAGATGCCATCTCATGGCATGTGATGATTGCAGGATGTGCATAGAATGGATTTGTTGATTAGGCTGTTGACAACATTGAACAACAAATGCAAAATGGCTGATGTAAAGCCAAATTCCACAACTTTGCCAACATCCTCCCTGTGCTATGAATCAAGGCACATGAACTATTTGACAGCATGCCTTAAAGAGACACCATCTCATGCGATGAGTGTAGGATGTGTAAAAAATGGATGTGTAGAAAATTTCAAGCTAATGCAATCGGCTGGTGTAAAGCCGAGTTCTACAACCTTGCCAACATACTCCCTACCTGCGCTAGAATGGAAGCTATGGAAGAATCTGCAGGGCACGTGAACTATTTGACCAGGATGCCAGATCAATGGTTATATATTCTAGCCAATATCAGAGGTAAGTGCCAGCGCAAGGGGAAGATGAAGATGCCAGTTTAAGATGAGAGCTTGCGCAAGTTTATTTGGAGCTGCCAGTTTGGAGGGGAGCTCATGTTAGTTTGTGTGAGCACCTAGCTCATTGTTTGAGGCTCAATTCTATGTCTCCTACGTGAAGAAAAACAATTGGAGAGCGACTTGGCATAGAGGAGACTCCAAAAATTAATGTGAAAGCCTATGCGAATTGTAGAAGAGGGGCAGCTAAGAATTAGAAGGCCTCATGCACTATCACGTAGCAGTCAACATTGGGGGTTTGCTTTGCGCAAAGAGATTCATGCAATACAGCGAGGTAAGGTGCCAACGTTTGGAAAAAAATTCACGCAAAGGTGAATGGAAGCCTTGCGTGAGTAAGTCAGTAACTCACTAGTTCGCGATGTGTGCACAATGCTGTGTGTATGCACAACTGTTAAGAATAGGATTCCCGCAAGAAGGCAATGTAAAGAATTTGGAGGTTGCTAGCCACACAAGTGTGGGGTGCAAGCCAATGTATGGCAATGGCGGGTGATGGGTGCATAAGTTGTGGCAGTCTGGGTGCATCATGGGTCGTGCATTGTGTTTTTCATTTATCCCACATTCACGGGAAAACAGTCTCACTTAGTGTTTAAATACACTACCACATGTATCATTATTTGAAGTAAAGAGCAAGAGCTCTTGGAGACTACTTAGCTCAGATTGGAGGAGGTAATGTGCGGTGGGCCCCACTCTAATTTTGGATGAAAAAGCACAGATGACAAGTGGCACCTATTTGGCACCCAGTGGATAGTCAGCCAATCAGAGGATGTCACGTGGCACCCAGTAGGCGCCAAGTGGTGCAATTGTAGGGCAGTTCAAAGGCACCAATCAGAAATTGACATGTGGCACCAAGTGGACCTGCAGACCAATCAGAGGGTGACACTTGGTGCATTCTGGTGAGATGTGCAGATTTCATAATATTTTTTATTTTTGAAATTCTTTCAACAAAGAGTTAAAAAGTTTGCATCTTTCACAAAATCCAAGGGTTTGCTTATTGGCTTAATGGAAAGATGCACACCATCTAACCTATAAGACATTAAGCCCTTGCGACAAGTGTCACATGCTGGTGCATTGTGAGGAAAAATGAATTAATTGAAATAATCAATTAAATTCATCACAAATGGCAAAGAGTTAAAAAGTGTGCATCTTCCACAAGATCCA
>MU227019.1:773478-832184 GCA_018584345.1 Thuja plicata
TATATATATACCTTTATTATCCTTAATGCATTTATTTTAAATGGTTTTTTTTTTATAGAATGTAAGATTTATTAGAGTATGTATAATAGTGTTAATATTGGAGGTATAATATTAATTCCTATTATTAGATGTACATTTGTATTATCTTACATGTTGTAATTATATTGAGATTTTAGTAATTATTCAAATAGATTAATTTATGAGTGACATATTTTATAAATTAGTCTATAGGAGTTTAATTTGCATTTTCTTGGCAAATTGAATTATAGTTGTTGGTAATTTTACTAGATAATTTTTTTTGCATAATAGGTTATTATAAAATTTTTCATCTCTATATTTTGATTAGTCCTTTCTGAGATTGTGTATATCATACCATGATGTATTTTGGGTGTTATTGATATGAATAGTATTTTATGTTCTTGTATGGAACTTTATCATTTCGGGTATTTATTGGGACAAGTTGACCCTTAAGATGTTGTACTTGAACTTATTGGGATTTTATTGCCACTTGCTTTCTATGAATATTTTGGGATGTTTAAGAGTAGTTGTTTGATCTTTTTCTTGAACCTAGTATTTATGAACTCTTAATATGTGACCTTTTGGGAGTTCCTCATGTTGTTATGGTTAATGGGGAACCAGTAGTTCCTATATGGGTAGGAACCAGTTTATGAGTTTCATGAGATTATTTATGACCTTGAGCTTAGGGGGTGGTTAGGTAGGTGTATCTTAGGGGAGTGGCTTACAATAGAGGTCTAGGGCCCAAAGAGGCCAGTTCCAGGGTAGCCTATCATAAGTTATTAATAAGTGATAATTTAATAATAAGACTCAGGGATTACATCAAATGCAAGATGGATCGTGATGCCTCGCTCATGCCTTGAGTAATAGTACAAGCTAAGGATGAGAATAGGATGATACCTAGAGAGTGGGTATGATTAGATTCATTGTCTTCATGAGAGGTTATTCTAGTTTCGCATGAGTCATGTTGAGGGTCCGGGGTCTAGAGTGACCATTCCAGGGTAACTCAAGTGATTGGCCATGTAATGAAAGTCCCATAGAATGTATCCTAAGTCTCCTCCATAGGTCATGCTTTACCTTTTATGTTTGTGGTTTTGGCATTAGGCATTTTCATTTTAGTGGTTGGTTCATGTTGGTGTTTTGGTTAATTAAAGTATGTCCTTTACCTTTGGATAGTGTACCTTTGTATTGGCCTTGGATCTCTAGTGTGTCTTAATCTTTCCTATCCTTATACTTCTTCTTTAGTATTTCTGGATTGTGATCCCATGCGTGGGCCTGATGTTATCTCCTCAGCATGGTGGGAGTGGAATTTTGGTTCCAAGAGGTCGGGTGGTAGTGATTCATATTACCATTGAGATCTAACAGTTCTTCTTCATTCTTGGATGATCCTTGTTGCAGTTCTAACTTCTTATTCTTATGGAGACTTATCTAGTTTCATGATTTGTATACTTGTAACCATATGTATACTAGTTAACATCCATTCACAAAATTTTTAGGGCATAATTGCACCCTACCAATGAGGTCAAGGTCGAACTAACTTAGAAAAGGAAAATATTTCTGGGTTTTGTCTGTCTCTATGTTTCTGTTCCAGATCCAGTTGCAAAATTTTCTGAAACTTGACACAAACATCAGAAAATAGGCTTTTCCAGATCTGCTATATTTTGCAGTTGGTACTTGTCTTCAATTCATTTCAATTAAAGTTTCAATCAATTTCATTATATAGTCTTCATCCATTATTTGATATTGCAGGGCTTTCTTCTTCCTTCTCATTTTCGATCAATTGATGCATTTGTGCATTAACCATTTTCTTATGGTTGATCAAAGTGGAACTTTCCTTTGTGAAATATAGGGATAAGAGGACAATCTTACCTTCTCCACTATCTCAAAAACATAATTTATCCAATAATAAAAATACATTCAATTGCTACCCCACATCATTATTCTTATCTTACATTCTAAATGAACACACCCACCATTTTTATATATTACATTTTGGTAACATCCATTTTATCCGTTACAACAGTATTGACTACTCTAGTGATTACCTTAGTCTTCTTATCTAATTTCTGCTCAGATCTTTCTTTTGCTTTTGTGAATGCAATGAAAGATAGTCTCATCAATTCATCCTCATCCATACTGTCAACATCAGTACTTAAAGTTTTATCCTTAATTTCCAACAATAGAGTAGTAGATGTGTCAAGTTCATGTTTTACCTCAACCCTTGCCTCTTCTTATTTTTCTAAATCTGTCTAACTTCTCTCTTCAGTTTCAACTTTCTGCTCTTCCTCTTTCTGTTCTTCCTATTTTTCTTCTTCCACTTCTTATGCCACTATATTGTCAATATTTTCTCACGATGGGTCCTTCTCATCAAGTGAAGTGTCAAGGGTCACATGCACACCAAAAACATAGAAATCTAGTTACATGAAATATTTGCTCTTTTCAACACTTACCTCAGCTGCCTTAAAACACTCACCAATTCCTATAGGTTTAGGCGTGGTATATTTAGGGGGTGGATTATTTTGAGTAATATCACTCATAAGTATCTAATCTAGTGCCTTATGAGTCTCCTCTAGGACTTCCTCATATTTTCTACCCATAATTTTTACTAATCTTGCTTTGGTTCTCAATAAGGGTTTGAGTGCTCCCAATATTCTTTCTCTCTCTTGTATTGAAACTACTGGCAACATGTCATCAATAAATTGATTCCTTATAGCGTCATCTTCAATGTGTGCAAGCTATTTTCTAATTTCTAGTCTACCATATAGTTCCTCAGGTATACTTCCCTCTATCTCTAGTAGATTCTTCTTGAAAACAAGTAAATGATTCACTACTATGTCTTTAATATTTAGTTTATCATATTCCTCATACATGTCATAATATTGGCTTACTGCAACTATATTTCCTTGCTCAATATCTCTATTCTCCAACATCTTCAAATTAGGATTCCATACATGTCTGTCACTTGTGGTCTCTTTTTTAGTTTTCTTATCTTCTTCTTAAGTCCTCTTTTCCTTAGGAGGTGAATCCGGTTTAGTTGATCTTGTGTTTCTTTGAGGTACTAGCTTTATTGTCTCTTCCTTCTTAATCTCTAGAGGTGCAAGGTTGCAGTAGTAGTGCTTTCCAGCCTAGAAGATCTCTCTACTATCTTCTTCCTTTCTTCTCTCATCTCTTCTTTGGTTAAACCTGCCTTAGCTCCATAGTCATCAATAATTTTTTCTACTTTTCTTTTCCCCATACCTCTAGTCTTCTCTTCTCTGACTTTAGATAATTTTTCTTCATAGGTGCCTCATCTCTTCTCAGATTTATCAACTTTAGATACCAACTCATGTTCAATCTGCATAGTTAGAACTTCTTAACTGACTCCGTAACCCATAGGGTAACACCATTTATTTTTAGGCATAACTATCTCCAAGCATACACAATCAGTTTCAAACATGAAACAGATTGTATCCTTGTATTTTTCAACTAACTCTTTAGGAATTCTGACTCTTTCTTTCATTTGCATCTGAATAATTTTGATCATGCCAAATAGTTCACCATCAGCCCATGTGTTGTTTTTCCTTCAGTAGCTCTGTGATGTTTGAATACCAGTGGGTATCCCTTCTCCATGGTCTAGGGTGCATGCCTAGAAACTTGTGCTCAATGTGGATATACATATGAACTAGGAGTGATCCAAATCTAAATGTATTAGATTTATCCTACTTAATTAGCTTTACATTTTCGAAGAATTGCTCTGCTAGAACCTCACATAGGTTATATTTAGTGTTTTCCTTTACCATCCTATAAGCCATCATAATGACTCCTATAGAAATTGAATTAGGTCCACTGCTGTAAGAGAATTTGTATCCAAGTATCATAGCAATCAATCTGACATCCTATAGGAAAATATCATTCACTGTCATAGCTTGCCTGTCCCATTTAGAATATGTTAGGGTTTTGACTTTTTTCTTTATATTGTTCCTAGCCACAGGGATAACTCCAGTGTTTTCTAACCCAGTTATCTCATGAATCAATTGACTACATATCTTTATAGGTTGTTCTCCTATCCATATGAACTGATCATGAACTCTGCTAAGTAATATTTTGAACCATTCATCTTTTATGAACTCATATAGATCCAATATTTTCATAATTCTTAGGTCGTCTATGTGTTTGTATTCATCCTTCATTTTTCCATTATTGGTCATGTATTCCATTTATGTATAAAATCTCATCAACAACCAATATATCATACTTGTAATGAATGTATGCCCTAATATCCTCTACATACAAGACGTCGGGTGGTGTCTGATAAAATGCTCCTTTAGGGTCATCTTCACAAGAATTAAATGGATGTTTCTTGAATTTGTATCTAGGTCAATCTACAACATCATAAATAAAAGGTGCATTCATAGATTCTTTATGAGTAGATGATGTAAATACCTCAATTACGCTAAATTTTGAATTCCCACTTCGATTGATCACACAATATAGTAGTTGGATAGTCTGATACTTTTTGACCTCTATTCTCCTTAGGTCGCTTCTCTTCAAATAGTGAATAAATAGGTATCTCAGATGTCCTTATAATCATCGTTAAGTGTAAAATTCACATTACCCAATATAATTAACATTGTACACTGTACGGTCAATTACAAATCCCACGATCATAGAATATGCATCATCTAATGGTGTGCTCATAGATATAAGTTATATGATGTTTGCACTTATCACAACTAAGCTCGCTGGAGCTTACTCCTCAGAATCAGGGGCTGGTTGTAATCTATTGTGCTCATCCAATGCTACCCCTAATGCCATGCTCGACCATTTAGGTTTATTTTGCTTTGTTAGAATCAGGAAAATATCTAGTAGCATCTATTGTTGCTCCCTGAACCAATATCTCACTAGGCTCTTTGACTCTCTATATATTTCCACTTCTGTTATCTTCTTCTTTCTTGAAACAATTGTGAAAATCACTCTTACATTTTGCAAGACCTTACCAGTACCACTATCATTCTTATTTGTATCCATAGGAAGTGGTACTCTTCTTTTATTTACTCCTTTATACCAGAAATTTTTTTCTATATGACCTAGATTGTTACATTTGTAGCATATAGGATGTTTTACGTTATGATTAGCTTGCAACTTACATTTCCTTGAAATGTGTCCAAGGTTATTACATTTGTAACATGTGATCTTAGCTACCGATTCTTCTCTTGTGTAATCTTGTATGTATCTAGAATGATCGGGTTTCATGCATTCTACTTTCTTGTGCCCATATGCATTACAATTAAAACAATAACTAGTAAAAGTTCTAAAAGGGGTATTACCTCTGCAATCTCTCTTCATGTGTCCAAAATTGTTACATCAAAAACATCTACCTCTGAAAGGTCTAATATGTTCTTTAGGTTCTTCAAGAATTTGTTTTTCTCCATCAATCTTCACATCAGATTTTTCTTCTTGATTCTTAGAACATTCATCTTGATTGAAGCCAATACCAATCATATCACTTTTAGGTTTTTGTGTCTCTATCTCTCTAGTCATTGAACATGTCACTTCTCATGTGAAGTTTCTCAATATGTTTCTTTGTCTCAACAAGTTCACCTTTTATGATCTGATTATTTTTCTCCAATTCTAGATACTTGTTCTTGTAATGATCAAGGTCAATCTTCATTTGTCCCTTTAGAATATTAGCATCTTTTAAAGCTTCTTTAGTGTTGTTCTTAGAATTCTTTTCTTGTTGAATCTCTTTAGCCATTATCTCATTCTCAAGCTTCAAAGCATCATTCTCTTGTTCAAGTTGCTTTATCTGATTAAGATTATCATATCTAAATCTTATTTTATCTCAACCATAAGATCATGTCTCTAATTTCTAGAAAGTTCAATCTGATCCTTTCATTTGTTGATGAATCCCTCAATTTTTCATAAATTGAATCTCAAATCATGATTTTCTACTTTTTCTTTATCAAGGTCTTTAAGTGTTGCTTCAAATTTCTCTTGCAAATTTTATGAATCTATTCTGATCTCTCTTAAGCTGTTAGACTTTCTCTCCAAGGGCCAATAGCTCTGATACCTATTTTTAGGATTGAATAATACTGAGAGGGGGGGGGTTGAATTATTATTACATCACTTTAAAGTAAAAAACCAATTCCAAATAAACCATAAGCTTACATAAATGAAAAGAACATAAGAAAATAACACAAGGCTCATAACACCATTATTTTTTGTTGAGGACACCCTGGCCAAATGAAAACTCTGGTGGGGACGGTACCCACAAGCATGCACTAAAGTATAATGTCCCTATTAGGAGACCTAGCCCTATTAGGAGTTGAATATTACATAGTAAATTTCCTTTTGGAAGGAATAACAACCCTATTAAAGGTATACAACACCCTGTTAGGGGCCAACTAAGCTTACAACTCTTACAACAAAGCTTTTGTTATAAAGTGTTATCAGTAATGAACAAAACAAGCATCTTCAATGCTTAGATAGTTCCAATCACAACTCTTCAATGATCTCTATCAACCTCTACTCTCACATCTGCCATTCACATACATACATATCCTTCCTTATCTCATCATAATATTGTTGGATGATATCAGTTTTGGTTACTGATCATGTTGTTGATATTCATGTTTTGTCACTGATGTCAACATATATTTCTATGGAAAGGACGTACTGGTTACTTGACTGGAAGAAGTGTACAGAAATTGTATGGATGATTTAGAATGATCAAAGTTGGATTTATGCAGAAGGATGTGTGTTGGCCTTATTCCTAAGGTATCTTGGCTTTATATTGCATATTGTGGATGTTACAGTTGATTTGATGAAGACTAGTTTCTGGACTTTAGCTGTGATTCTAGACAGAGTGGGTCTCTGTGTTTTAGGTATATCATTCTAGCAAAGATATTTCAGATGATGAAAGATTACTGGTGGAAAGCTGACATATGTTGGAATAATGGGTTGGTTTTGATTGTTGTTTGTTTACTGGTGATGTCAGCTGTGGTGTGTATTCTGAAGAACACCTAATTGCTTGCTGACTTTAGACATGTAGCGTGTAAAATGAATTGTGGGCATGGATTGCAGATTTGGAAGCATAATTGATGGATTGTAAATGATTTTTAATTGTTATAGGTACCGTGTGTATCTTAGCAAGGGTTAAATAATTATTTGTATATTGGAAATCCTTAATTGGCTGGCCTAATTAATTATTTGTGTATTAGGAAAGCTTAATTGGCTGACCTAATAAATTATTGTAAGAGGGTATATATGAGTGATCTTTTCTTTTGAAAATATGTGATAGAGATTGAAAATAAGAAGAAGTTAAAGTTGCGAGGCTTTTTTTCCTACTAGATGTAGAGCAGAGTTTATGAGAAGAGTACTTCATTGGAATTGACCAAGCAAAGATAGTTTCTATTAGAGAGTTCACTGGATTGTGTATTTTCTTTATACACTTGTTCAGATTGTAAATCCTTGAGGGTGTATTTAACCTTTTTTGGGAAGTGTGCCTACTATTTATTTTTGACTCCTAACAAGGTTTGTCTCCTAACAGGGCTTGTCTCCTAACAGGGACTATGTACTGTAATTTTGTAACAAGCTCCTAACAGGGCTGAATCATTTGACAGGGATACTATAGTCTTAGCACATTATTTGTGGGTGTTAATTGCCACTGGGGTTTTACCTTTAATAGGTTTTCCTCAAAAAAAAATATTGTGTTATGGTGTTGGCATTTACTGTGTTATCATTTACATTTGCAGATTTGGTTTATAAAGTTTAAAGTTTAATAATCTATATCACAACTGATTCACCCCCCCTCTCAGTTGTTTTATGGACTGTTATTCCTAACAATTGGTATCAAAGCTTGTGGTCCTTAGAGAGAACCTTTAACATCTTGAGGAGATCCTGAAGATGAATTACTACATGAAAGATAGTCCAATGTTTGATCTTGAAAACTTTGACAGTTGGCAGAACAAGATGAGAACATATTTTCTATGTCTGGGAATTGGTTACGGATGATCACAAATAAGAATGAAAAGATAGTGACTGAGGATGAATTAGAAAAGGCTACTAAAGGTCAGAAGAATAAATTTTCATGCAATATGGTTGCAAGGGAATCTTTGATCAACACACTTTCAGAAGGAGAATTCACTGAAGTAAAGGACTTGGATTCTGCACACGAGATTTGGTCAAGATTGGAAGCGTTATACATTGGAGACAAGTTTACTAGGCAGGAAAAGCTACAAAAATGGAAGACAAAGATGGAATCAATGAAGATGAGAGATGATGATAAAATTAGAGCATTAGATAGAGAATTACTAATGTGGTTACTGGTATTAGAAACTCTCGAGGTACTTACAGTGAGGAAGAAGTGATTGCGAAGATACTAAGATCTTTGACACCTACATATAGAACCAAATTACAAGATATAGAGGATATTATATCTTTGACATAGAAATTTACTAGAGATATGTTGATTGGAAAGATAACTACATTTGAGGTTGCAGAATTGGGAGACACTTTACCTAAAGTTGAGTCAGCATTCAAGGCAAGTGTGCACAAGAGCAAAAAGACCTTATTTGGAAATGCAAGCACCAACAATAATGACCTAAGGGAAGAACATGGATCGTATGCTGATGAATGGGAACAGATACAAGAAGAAGAAAGAAAGCTATATGAATTTGTGGCACTGATTTCTATAAGAGAAAATAGAGGTAAGGGAAAGTTTGATGGAAAATTACCTTTGAAATGTTTTTCATGTAACAAGATTGGTCATTTTGCATCTAGATGTCCTAAAAGATTTCCAAAGCACAAACCTAAGTTTTTCAAGTCTAAGTATTCAAAAGACAAGAAATGTTATTATGATAGTGAGGGTATATCTGATGATGATGATGATGATGATGACATGATGAAATTGGATTTATTGCTATTAAGGATGATGAACCTATACATGAGGAAAAAGACTTAGTATCCAGAGTTGAAAAGAAATCTGAATGGGTTATAGACAGTGGTTTTTCACATCATATGACTGTAGATAAAAACAAATTTGTGAGTTTGAAAAGACATGATGGAGGTGTTGTCAAATTTGGTGACAATACTCCTAAACTTGTTATTGGAGTTGGATCTATTTCTTTGGATGGAAATACTAACACTAAAAATGTATAACTTTTTGATGGACTTAAGTATAATCTACTGAGTGTTGGACAGCTAGTAGAAAAGGGTTATCAATTGAAATTCATTGAGGGGAAATGCTCTATCACAAGTAAAGTAGGAGACTTGATCACATCTGGTACTAAATCCAGAGGTAATATATTTGAATTGAACACATCTAAAGCTTCTTGTTTTATTGTGAAGGTTGATAACAGTTGGTTATGGCACAAAATATTTTGTCATGTTAATTTTGATAACATTGTTAAGGAAAGAATGAAAAAAGTAGTAAGATATCTACCTAAGATTGTGAAGCCATCTAACACTATGTGTAGAGAGTGTGTTATGGGGAAGGATACTAGAAGCACTTTCAAAAGAAAAGATTATTCAACAAAAGGGAAGTTGGATTTGGTATACAAATCGATGACTGGAGGTATACAATATATAACTCACACCAGACTAAATATTACCAATGCAGTTGGAATTGTGGCTAAATATCAGGTAGATCGTAAAGAGACACATTTTTCTACTGTAAAAAGGATTTTTAGATATTTGAAAGGGACAATAGAATATGGATTGTGGTATGAAAAATAAGAAGATTTTACTTTGCAGGCTTATACTGATACTGATTGGGTAGGTAATGTGGATGACAGGAAGATCACAAGTGGTGGTGCATTTTTCCTTGGAAAAATATTGGTTTCTTTGTTGAGCAAGAAGCAAAACTATATTTCTCACTCTACTAGTGAGTCAGAGTATGTTGCGGCTGCAATAAATTGTACACAAGTTGTATGGATGAAAAAAATGTTGAAGGACATTGGAATAATTTTCAAAGAACTAGTAGATATCCATTGTGATAACACTAGCATAGTGAATATGTCAAATAATCCTGTAATGCATTCAAAGACTAAAAATATTTCTATTAAGTATCATTTCTTGAGGGAGAAGGTAGCAGATAAAGAGATCAAACTGGAGTATATTAGCACAAAGGAACCTATAGAAGATATATTTACTAAACCTTTACCAAATGATGCTTTTGAATATCTTAGAGGAATGCTTGGGGTGATGGCCCCTCCCATTGCTAATTAAATGATGCAGATATGCATCAGTCTGGTGGAACTCAGAGCTATATCATTCTCTAGACTTGATGTATGGATCTACTCCTTAGGGAGAGTGATCGCAGGAGAATACTATGGAGTACATTTGGGTGATATTGCACTTGGTTGATGGACATGAAGATTTGAAAAAGATACACCTTACAAAAGACTACAGATGAGTTATGGCACCCTTTTCCATTGCTGCTAAAGGGGGAAGGAATCTATGTGAAAATTCCTACTATTTTGAGAGATCTGTATTGAGCATATTAAGAAGATTGTATTGAGAGAAAGTACTTCTAGTTTGATGCATATGGATTTTCTTATGTGTTTCCATCAATGCCAAAGGGGGATATTGTTGGATGATATAAGTTTTGGTTACTAATCATGTTGTTTATATTCATGTTTTGTCATTGATGTCAACATATATTTCTGTGGAAAGGACAAACTGGTTACTTGACTGGAAGAAGTGTACAGACATCGCACAAATGATTTAAAATAATGGAATTTGTTTTTATGAAGAAGGATGTGTGTTGAACTTATTCCTAAGGTTGCTTAGCTTTATATTGCACATTGTGGATGTTACAGTTGATTTGATGAAGACTGGTTTCTGGACTATAACTGTGATTGTGGAGAGAGCAAGTCTCTATTTTTTAGGTATATCTTTCTGGAAAAGATATTTTAGATTATGTGAGCTTACTGGTGGACAACCAACATATGTTGGAATAATGGGTTGAGTTTGATTGTTATTTGGTTACTGGTGACGTCAGTTGTGGCATGTATTTTGAAGAAGACCTAATTGCTGGCCAACTTCAGACATGTAGCGTGTAAAATGAATTGTGGGCATGGATTGAAGATCTGGGAGCATAATTAATGGATTGTAAATGATTTTTACTTGTTATAGGTACCATGTGTATCTTAGAAAGGGGTTAAATAATTATTTGTATATTGGAAATCCTTAATTGGCCAACCTAATTAATTATTTGTGTATTAGGAAAGCTTAACTGGCCGACCTAATGAATTATTGTAAGAGGTATATATGAGTGATCTTTTCTTTTGAAAAGATGTGACATAGATTGAAAAAAAGAAGTGAAAGCTGCAAGACTTTTTTTTCTACTGGATGTAGAGTAAAGTTTATGGGAAGATAAATTCATTGGAACTCACCAAGAAAAGACAATTGCTATCAGATAGTTCACTGGATTACGTATTTTCTTTATACACTTGTTCAGATTGTAAATCCTTGAGGGTGGCTTTGACCTTCTTTTTGCAGTGCGCCTTGGTAGTTAGCCTACTATTTTTTTTGACTCCTAACAGGTCTATCTCCTAATAGGGACTATGTATTATAATGTTGTTACAAGATCCTAAAATGGCTAAATCTTTTAACATGGATACTATACTCTTAGTACATTATTTGTGGGTGTTAATTCCCATCGGGGTTTTACCTTTAACAAGGTTTCCTCGGCAACAAATATTGTGTTATGGTGTTGGCATTTACTGTGTTATCACTTACATTTGAAGATTTGGTATATAAAGTTTAATAATCTATATCACAATTGATTCACCCCCATCTTAGTTTTCTTGTGGACTGTTATTCCTAACAACTCTATCTCTTCTTTACAAAAATTCTTCATATATATATATATATATATATATATATATATAGTCAAGTCGGCTCTCTTAATTATTATTGCATAGTCACATCTCAATACAAAATAGAATTAATAATGTAAAGAGTAAATATAAAGTTGACTCTCTTACATAAAAAAATATAGGTTATCCAAAATCATAATCCAACTTAGCTTTCCAGGATTCCACGAGATACTCCTTGATTCATCGCTACTTGTTCAACTGCTCTATTATTTTGTTATGATGTCTGAGCATGTCTTCAAATCTCTCTAACTCACTATAATCATCTCCAAAACCAAATCAGTCTTAGGTGGAGGTCATACATACTCCATAGTATCTTTCTCTATGCTCACAATTCATAAAATATCATACTCAATCTTTTCTATCCAAAACAATACTGATATACTATGTATTTCTTCTTTTGTACTTAGTCATTTTGAAGACTGTGTCTCCAAAATGGAACTTCATTCCAAGTGATCAATATAAAAAATGTGTTTCCATAAATGATAACCCATAAGTTCCTCATACCATACCAAAAACTATCACTTTCCAACAATCTAAACATCACCTTTTTCTTTGTTTCCAGCATCATCACAAACTTGATTGGTGTCCACATTGTCTTTCTGGTTACCAGGAGGGGTAGTATCATTTTTGGCATTGTCATTTCATATTTTATTGGTCTCCTTCATGTTATGTTGAACATTCTAGGTGTCATCCTTGGTATCATCACCTCTGCTTTCAATATCTTTTTGATTTTTAGTACCCTTATTTTTCTTGTTCTTTCTGGGGCTTTCATTCATTTCATCCTCCTCATCTGAGGACATAAAAATAATTTTTTCCATTTTACCTCCTTTGACCTTCTTGACGTCTGTATTCTTCTCCTTTTTGGGAGGGATTTTCCTCTTTCTCCCTTTTGGGTTCATGTCCTCCTCATCTGTATTGTCATTATCTAATTCAAACTCCAAATCAAACTCTTCCATCTTTTCCTTTTTTTTACTAGTTTTCTTTGTGGTGTTTCCCTTCTGATTGCCTTTTCCTTTGGCATTGTTTCCTAGTGTACCCATAAATTTATCCTCAGTGTCCTCCTCAAATTGATCATCCAACTCTTCCTCCTTTGTTTCTTCATCACTAGAGGCAATTCCCTTAAGGAAGGGTTTGTCAAATTTCTTAACTCTCAACAAATTGTAAATTAAGACCATGACACCTTGATTTGAAGCATGATCCCCATTAGGATCTTTCTGCAGACTCCTCATGGAATCTCTCATAGAGATAAAGATATATTACAGAATAGTAATTTTTTTATCCTATCTAAAGTGATTTAAAATGAAGAAATGATTCTAGTAGGAATGAGAGAACCTTCCATCTAGAGTGATGTATCTTATAGCGACGTACTGAAGGAAGTGCCATGAATGAATGATATTTTTTGGGTTATGGTACCCACCAACCCTTTTTACAAGTCTGGCTACTTCAGTATCATCCTCAGGAAATCTATCTGGAGCTTTATTTGAAATACTTCTGTCATAGTAGAATTCCATACCCTTCTTTGACATACCAGTGCCTCAGTGATCAACCCTTCTGTAACTTCAATCCACTAATTTTCAAAGAAAATATTCCCCTTCTTCAAGGTTTTAATGGAATACTTCATAATGGTTGTATTACAACCATGAAGCCTTTCCATGTAAAATCTAAAACCAAATTTCTATAGAATTTTCTAGAACTGATCATTCTATCTCGATTCTTTGCAGCTCGTCGACTCATATCTCTTCTTGTTACCACCCATTTTTCTTCTCTGAGAATGATTGTCTCTCTTCACAATACACTTATTTCTGGAACCCTCAATCTTATCTGTTTTAATACCCTTTTTCAAAAAAATCCATAATCTGTGGGAAGTGGAATTATAAAAGTGACGGATAGTTGGAAATGAAAAAGTCATAATTAATCCTTACAAAGATCGACATCTTTCCCATTATTAATTAATTTTTGTTCCATTCTTTGGTTCTTGTGGATACACTCCTTCACAATGAAATATTTAATATCTTTTGGTATATCCACTTAAGCTTCCCACATGTATATGCTATCATTTCTGCAAGCTTGGTTGGCTACCCAATCTGCAACTCCATTAACTTCATGATAAGCATGGGTTATAAGACACTTTTTGATAGTTCTTATAATCTCATTAGCCCGTTTCATAATTTTCTCAATCATATAAGAGGGAGGATAAACATTATTAAGACACTTAACAATGTTCAAAGAGTCCCCTTCTAACCAAAGTTTTTGGCAATTGAGCTCCTTAGCAAGTACAAGACCTTGGTAAGCCACCATGGCTTCCACAACATGATTGTTTTGAAAAGCTATACAAACATCCCTAATAGATCTGCATATTCCTTTCTCATCATGAAGAACAACACCACACCCATCATTGCAAGGGTTTCCTTTAGAGGCCCCATCAAAGATCACCTTCATCCACTCAATTGGGGGACATTCCCAAGAAGCCTCTTCCATAGGATTTTTTTAATCATCACTTTTAACTTCTATTATCCATTTTTAAAATATCAATACCCCCCACCACCTTAGTATAGGGATTTATTTCAATAATTTTATAGTTTTCAATAATCAATCTCTTGGTTTTTTCAAATAAATTTTTGGGAGGGGTAGAAACCTCTTTGAAAATTCTATCATTCCTCTCTTTCCAGATAACCCATATAATGTGGGGAAAATCATACTTCCATATCCTTTTAAGTTCCTTATTCACAGTGATAATATCCCATGAGCTAAAAAAACTTTGAACATCACAAGGAAAAACCGAATCCAACTTAAAGATCTTCATTAGAAGAGACCATAATTCTTTAGAAAAGTGACAATGGATGACAAGTGGTTAACTTACTCTCCCTCCTTCCTACAAAGAAGACACATGTTAGGCAAACTCATACCCCTTATTTTGAGGTTATCA
Organism: Thuja plicata; assembly: GCA_018584345.1. NCBI lineage: Eukaryota > Viridiplantae > Streptophyta > Pinopsida > Cupressales > Cupressaceae > Thuja > Thuja plicata. The sequence continues at coordinate 788,281 of MU227019.1, forward strand.
AGAGTGAGGATCTTATTTTTAAGCATCTTCCAGAAGAAAATGTTGATTTGTGGGTCACGCATTTCATCCAGGCTTTGGACCATAAGGGAACTTTGAGACAATCAAAACTTTGATTGTAGGAAGAGGCCACAGTAAAGTTAGCATCAATTGTAAATTTCCAAATCACTTGATCTTCCTTATTTTTCAAAATGACTAAATTGATGGCAGTATTCAAGGTTTTAAGAGTAGGATCAATAGAGGAGATGTCCTTCCACTAACCACCATCCCAATAGTCAGCAACTTTGGATCCTATACTAAGTTTATAAAGGGAAACATAAATTCCCTAAAGGGGATTATCTAATAAAGAAGAGTCACCAATCCAAACATTCTCCCAAAAATACACCTTATTACCATTTCCCACTTTCCATCTAACCCCGCTTCTGATAAGGTCTTTAGTTTTTTTCACATTCTTCCAAATGCAAGATCCTTCAGGAATCTCCTCATTGGCTAAGAAATTTTTAAGAGAAGGGAAGTTCCTTTTATATTTCTTGTTCCATATAATGCTCCATTCTCCCTCGTATATATAACCCCTCCAACCAAGATTAACAAGAAGGGAAGATTTAATATTTTTAATTCTTATGAGACCAAGACCCCCCTTCGATTTGGGCATACACGCATTTTCCCAAGAAACTAGAGAAAACCTCTTTTTCTTTTCAACACCTGACATGAGAAAGTTTCTTTTCATTTCTCAATAACTTCAACATATTTATTAGGGATTCTAAAAAAGGCTCAAATCATAAAGAGGAATACTCTAAAGGGAGGATTTCAACAATTTAACTTTACTAGCCTGATTGAGAAGAGCACCTTTCCACCCACCGAGCTTCTTGTGAAATTTATCAACAATATAGCTCCAGAAAGCTTCAAGAGGATTGCTACCAAGGGGAAGGACCAAGTAAGTGGTAGGAAGCTGACCAAACTGACAACCCAGTATTCTACTAATTTTTTGTTGTCTAAAATCAAGAGTATTGATGAAATAAAGGGATATTTTGATCCAATTAATAAATTGACCGTTGGAATTTCCATAAACATTAAGAGATTTTTTGAGATTCCTATCTTCAGAGATAGAAGCTTCAACCATGAAGACAGAGTCATCCAAAAACTTTTGGTGCAAACAAACCTGATTGGTAGAAGAAGGTTTGAGTCCTTGAAGATCACCATTTTGAACCAAGCTAGCAATATCTCTCCCCAAACACTCAACCAGAATGGAAAACAATACAAGAGAGAGGTGATCTCCCTGCCTAATACCCCTGGAGGATTTGAAGAAAGGAGTAGGGGAGGCATTAACCTATTAGAAATAACAGTCCAAAACACAACTGAGAGGGGGGGTGAATCAACTGTGATATAGATTATTAAGCTTTAGACTTTATAAAACAAATATACAATGTAAATGATATCACAGTAAATGCCAACACCATAAAATAGTACTTGTAATACCCCTCTAACCCTAATACAAGTTTTGTGCTTTTTGAATTAAGTAAGAACTTTAGATGTTTCCTTATAGCTTAATACTTGTTTTCCTATAAGTTGTTTATAATGATTTCATCAGCTTGTACCTGAGAATTCTAATATCAGACATATTATCTGTAGGTATAAAGGACCTTCAATACCTTTCTGAACACAGTTAGGATGTTATGATATGTACTGAATGAATATAGATATATTCTTCTACTAAAGTTACTTTCAATGAATCTTGTATGTCACTTAATGATTTTAGGACATTTATTATGATTATGATGAGTTATTATTAGTATTGATTATTGACTAACACAATGCTTAAGACTCTAACCCTCATGTTACATTCTTTGTGTGTGTGTGTGTACATGATGTGTCTTCATGATTTGGGACAAAGTCGTAGTTACTCACATGGATGAGGTCCACACAATATATCGATCCTAATCATCTGTCTGTAATGTCTTCTTTAATATGTATATCAATGCACATGTAGTTCTTCTCGGTGATATAGGTTTCAGGTACTGGGCATCGACTTCACCTGGCTTCACAGGTCTGAGCGTGCCCTAAAATCCTTGATCATTGTTGTTGTTGTTACAGAGACAATACTTGGTCCCGCAAGACTAAGCCTATCCCTGATCCTTGTTCCCGGGTTGGGTCTTTTTGGATTTGTCCTTTGATTATGGATTGATGTCCGATTAGGGTTGCTTGGTATTTATCATTGTGGATATTCGTTATAGTCCCTAGGACTAGTTGAATATTTTTTGTAGTTGGACTACCGGTTAGTAATAATTTGATGGTATTATGGAATTAAATATGTGGTAATAAGCCTTTTCTAAGTGTATTCATTAATGTATGTTTTATAACAATATTTGCATAGATATATATACACATAGGCATATGGGTGCACACATATGCATATGTCTATATATATGTTTATATTAATATATTTATATAAATGTTTTTATGTGAGTGTTTATGTATTTATTTATTTATGTGTCCTTGTTATTATAATGAAGGGATCAACTATTGTGTGCAATTAAATCCACTTCATCCTTGGATAAAATAAAGATAAACTACTTATTATTCTTTAAAGAAAGAAAGTAACTAATCTTTATCTAAAGTGAAAGTGAGAATAAAATAAAAGAATTTACTTACAACATAATAATAAAACAATAGTAACTAAAGTACATAATAAACTAAAAGCATTCTCAGGAAACTATCTACAAATTAATTTATCTATGAACTATTAAAGTCTAAACTAATAACCAATATATGGTTGTGGAAAGTTGCATCGGTTGAAATTTCCCATGCAACCACTCCTACACCATATTTATGGAAGGAGTTGTAGAGAGTAGGAAGGAGAAAGGAATGGATAAATTGTATACAGAGAACTATATATCTGAAACTATTAGAAAGGTTGGTGGAAGCATTTGGAGGGTATCTTGTTGATTGGAAGGCTTGAGGAGAATAGGATTGGATGGAGTGGAATTGGGATAGCTTCAAAGGTTTCTCTGTAGGACTCTAGGTAGGATCTAAACAGATAAGAGAATCTTATTTATGTGTTTTCTATGTGTTCATGTGGTTGTTTTACTATTTTCTATAGTGGTGTGATCAATCAAAATATTTTATATTATGTTGTCTGGTATGAATTAAATAATGAATGCATACCTTATAAATGTTTATGAAATATTGTTTATCTATTCCTCTTTATGGATGGTCACCTTAGAATGTATTGGCCTTTAGATAGACCCTCTTTCTGTTGTCAATTATGTAGACTTCCGTCTTGATTAGGATAATGTCTTATGGTGGTCACCTTCTTTACCTTTCATCTAGTGGCAGGAATGGAATAGACATACCTCAAAGGTATGACGGGTTTGAGGGATGTTTTGGAAGGAGAATAGAGGGATCTCAACTGGGTATCTCTCTGATTTTTCTTTCCAGACATCCATTTTACCCAGTTTTACCTGAGAGGCCAATCTGCAAGTTGCTGCCTCTGAGATGCACAAACTTTTCCCACCTGCACAGAATTGGGCACTGCCTATGCAGGATGCATGATCACCTGTGTAGGTTGAACCACCTGCACAAATTAGGTCACCACCTACATAGCTTAGGTCACCACGTGCATGGCTTAGGTCACCCCACCTGCGCAGGACTCTTCCAGTTTGATTTTTAGGGTTTTCACAAGGGTTTAGGGTCTTGTTTTGACCCGGGGTTGGTCCTAGAAGTTTTTCAAACTTTAGAATACTTGATTTTCATATGATATTATGTTTATGACCATTTAGAAACGTTTCATAAGTTTTGAATAGTTTGGGAAGCCTGATTTGGGTTAGGGTGGTCTCAGTCCGATTTCAACCTTAGGGTGGAACATAAAGTGTAAAATTTAAGTATAAGATACATACTATTAACTCATTATACTTTAAGTTACATTTATGTAATACCTTCCAGGATGTTTGAGAGTGGTTTCAGCCTCCTAGGAGTTCAAATAAAGATTCTAGATTTTGAAGGTTTTAGGAAATTTTAGACTTAGCCAATTTCAGAAATCAACATGTTTTCTGCAATATGAACTTGTTATGATGTTTTGCGGTTTGAATTGGTATTAAAAAAGAATTGGTTTTATGGTTGTGTATAATAATTTATGACTGGTGCATTTTGATGTCTTTTATGTGTTATCTATCTGCTTGTATGCTGGATTAGGGTTTAGGAATGTCCAGTGGATTAGGGACAATCAATGATCTCCTAAACCCAATCCAATGATGTTAAGATGTTATGATTTGTGTTGGGGTGAAGTAATTGATGTAATTATGTGTTGTAAATCCCTTGTGATTCATTTGATGCAATGTGTATGTGTTTTATCTATCTGTGTACTCGATCATGGTTTAGGGTTGTCCAAAGGATTCAGGACAACTAGTGCTTTCCTAAACTCAACTATTTGATGTTGTGAAAATGTTATGTCTTCCTATGGATTATTATGTGGGTCTGTTATGCCCTTTTTATGTTTTCTAAAGGTAGGGAGCCTAAGAACACTAGGTGAGTGGCTCACAGTGGGGGCCAGGGCCCTAAGTGGCTAGTACCAGGACAATCCACTATGGATTTATTTAATCAAGTGATTTAACAATAATAATTTATGGGAAGGGAATTACACATTAACTAAGATAAGCCTCACCCATGCCAGTAGTGCTAGTAAAGGATACAAATGGGAGTGGGATAAGGTGCTATTACAATAGCACAAGTGGACAGTCTCATCCCTATGAGAGATGTTTGGTTCCGCATATGCCTACTTGGGGGCCGAGGCAGAGAGTGGCTGACGGGTAACCCAAGGGGTGAGGGCTATGCGATAACACTCACCTAGCATGTGTCTTAGAGTTAATACCAATGTGCTTTATGCCTTTGTGATCTTCTTGTGTTTTCTATTGTGTTATGTTTTGGGAAGGGCTACCATCACCTTAGGGGTATCCTAGTTGTCACCTTCTTGCGTGGACCCTGGTCTCTATCTCCTAGTATGGGAGAGTGGATTCTTTTTGGATCCACATGGTTGGGTGGTTAATATTATTTATATTGAGGTACTATTTGTGGTCAGATGGATGTTCTTGGCTCCTGTTCCTTTTGGATTATTAGTTTTGAAGACTTCTTATTATATATGTAAAGATGTGCTTATGCATGTGCATTCTTGTAAAATAAATCTATTGTAAATCATTGGATCTAATGATATGATGTATATCAATGTAATTCAAAGAAATGTATAAGGGAATGTGTAGATCTAGGAAAAAGGAAAGGGAAAATATTATATGTTATCAATATGAAAAGATAATTGTTTAGGGTATTTATTCACCTATATTTTATTACTTTTGGTATTAAAAATGATCTTAGACTTAATATGAAATAATTTATTTATGAATGAATGTTCTATCTTCTTATGTATAGTTGTGGAAAAATATTATGAGTTAATGAATCTATGAATAAATAGCTATAAAATTTAATATTTGATTATGGTTACTATGTTTCACAAATGCGTATGAAATAATAAAGTATATAGGGCATTGCATATCCATCGAATGTTTATCTTTCATCTGAATGCTTAATGAATAGTGTAAATAATGACATAAGTTTAGTAAAGGATAACTCACATGAATGCATGTTAAAATATTAGGATTGATGGTAAGATCATACATATAACTTAACATTAAGAGTAAAGGGATGAAATGCAAACTTATATTAATCAATCAATGCCTTAATGGTCAAATGATTAGGTTGGATTATGTTACTTGAATAACAGTGTTAGGGAACCTGTGAGGACTTAGATTAGTTATAATATTTCAAAAAAAAAAATATATTCACATCTCTTAGTAGTTAGTTGGCTTGTCCTCTTGGGTTCCCTGGCGGGGTGTGATAGTACTTGTTGTCAAGGAAACCCTATTAAAGGTAAAGCCCGATGGGAATTGGTACCCATAAATAATGTACTAAGAGTATAGTATCCCTTTTAAATAATTTGGCCCTGTTAGGAGCTTATTACAAAATTATAGTACATAGTCCCTGTTAGGAGACAAACCCTGTTAGGATTTAAGAGAAATAGTAGTCTCACTGTCTAGGCACACTTCCTAAAGAAGGTTAAAGCCACCCTCAAGGATTCACAATCTAAACAAGTGTATATATAAAATATACAATCCAGTGAACTGTCTGATTGAAACTGTCGTTGCTTAGTCAGTTCCAATGAAGTACTCTTCTAATAAACTTTGCTCTACATCTAGGAGTCAAGAAAGCCTCGCACCTTTCACTTCTTTTTCTTTTCAATCTCTTTCACATATTTTCAAAATTAAATATCACATATATATACCCTCTTATAATAATTCATTAGGTTGGCCAATTAAGCTTTCCTAATATACAAATAATTAATTAGGTCATCCAATTAAGGATTTCCAACATCCAATATTTGTATAACCCATTCCTAAGATACACACAGTACCTATAACAAGTAAACATCAAATATAATCCATTACTTATACTCCCAGATCCACAATCTATGCTCATAATTCATTTTACACACTACATGTCTGAAGTTGGCCACCAAATAGGTCTTCTCCAAAATACATGCCACAACTGATGTCATCATTCATCAAACAAAAATCCAAGTCAACCCATTATTCTAACATATGTTTTCTTTCCACTAGTAAGTTCAATTCATCTGAAATATCTTTTACAGAAAGATATACCTAAAATACAGAGATGTGCTTTGTCAAGCATCACAGTTACAGTCTAGAAACCAGTCTTCACAAAATCAACTGTAACATCTACAATATACAATATAAGGCCAAGAGACCTTAGGAATAAGGTCAATAGACATCCTTCTGCATATATCCAAATTTGATCATTCTGAATAATCTATATAGTGTTCGTACACTTCTGCCAGTTAAGTAACCAGTCTGTCTCTAGACATAAATATATGTTGACATCAGTGACAAAACATGAATATCAACAACACAATCAATACCCAAAATTGATATCATCCAACAATCCCCCCTTTGGCATTGATGGAAATATATGGGAAAATCCATATGCATCAACCCAAAATTACTCTATTTCAATACAATCATCTCAATATCCTCAACACAAATCTCCCAAAATAGTATGGATTTGCACATAGATTCCTTCCCCATTTGGAAGCAATGGAAAAGGGTGCCATAACTCATTTGTATCCATATGTAAGGTTTAGTTTTTCCAAATATTCATGTCCATCAACTAGGTGCAAGATCACCAATATGTACTCCATAGTATTCACTTGTGATCACTCCCCCTGAGGAGTAGATCCATACATCAAGTCCAAAGAATTATATAGCTCTGAGATCCACTGGATAGATGCATATTTGCATCAATTAATTACCACTATGAGGGGACATCACCTCAAGCATGCTTCTGAGATATTCAAAAGCATAATTTGGCAAAGGTTTAGTAAATATATATGCTATATGTTCCTTTATGCTAATGTACTCTAGTTTGATCTCTTTATATGCTACCTTCTCCCTTGAGAAATGATACTTAATAGAAATATGTTTAGTTTTTGAATGCATTATAAGATTCTTCAACATATTCATTGTGCTAGTTTTATCACAATGGATAACCATTGGTTCTTCAGAAATTATTCCAATGTCTTTCAGCATTTGTTTCATCCAAACAACTTGTGTACAGTTTATTGTAGCAGCAACATACTCTGACTCAACATTAGATTGATCAATAAAATTTTGCTTCTTTCTCAACCAAGAAAAAAATATTTTCCATGAAAAAATGCACCACCACTTGTACTCTTTCTTTCATCCACATTACCTACCCATTCAACATCAATATAAGACTGCAATGTAAAATCTTATGATTTTTCATACCAGAATCCATATTCTATTATCCCTTTCAAATATCTAAAAATTCTTTTTACAATAGCAAAATGTGTCTCTTTAGGATCTCGCTGATATCTAGCCACAATTCCAATTGCATTGGTAATATATGGTCCAGTGTGATTTAGATATTGTAGACTTGCAATCATAGATATGTACTTAGTCTGTGCAACACTTTGAGGCTCATAACTATTAGTCAGTTTGTGTACAATCACCATAGGTGTCCCAACAGGTTTACAATCTTCCATAACAAAATTTTTCAACATTTCCTTAAGATACTTGGTCTAAGATATAAAAATGCCATTCTTACTTTGATTAATTTGTAAACTAATAAAAAAATTCATCTCACCAATCATTAACATCTCAAATTCATTTTCCATTTCTTTGAAAAACTTCTTACTCATCTTATCATTTCCTCCAAAAATGATATCATCAATGAAAAATTCTATAATTAAGATTCCATCTTAATCAGTTCTAAAATATAAATTACTATCTTCATTACCTTTTCTGAAACCAAGATGAAGTAGATCAACGTTCAAGAATGTTGACTTCACATCCATCTCATAGACCTTAATGTCTTCATGTGCATCATAAGCAGGAAAGAATCTCACATCTTCCAATCTAGCAACATGAGAAAATGTTTCTTCATAGTCTATGCCTTCTTGTTGCAAATAGAATTTACATACCAGTGTAACCTTGTTTCTTACCATTGTTCCTCCTCATCCATCTTATTTCTGAAAACCCATTTAGTTCCTATCACATTTTTATTCTTAGATCTTGGAACCAATTCTGGAGTATTTTTTTTCTTTATATGTTCAATTTCTTCTTCCATAGCTTTAGTCCAAGATTCATCTCTACATGATTCATCAGTAGTACTTGGTTCAATTTGAGAAATCAACTAGATTTCATCTCTATCTCTAGATCTAGTCATCATACCCTTACTTATATCACCAATTATTTGATCTTCAGGATGGTTCTTCTTAACATACCTTGGTGTCTTTAGTGTCTTAGTAGGTTTAGTCATTTTGTCTTCAATCTCATTCTCGATCATCAAAGGTTCTTTAGGTTCACCAGTAACTTCTTTCATTTCTGTAATCTAACCATAGTCATATATCCTTTCCTAAATCTGAAACTTTTCATCTATCCTCACATTGGCACTTTCAATCAACTTTCTCAATCTCAGATTGAAACATTTATATGATTTACTCTTAGTAGAATAACCAAGAAAAATTCCTTCATCACTTCTAGCATCAAACTTTCCTATCTCATCATATCTCTTGATATAACATTTACTTCCAAATATTCTAAAATATTTTATAGTAGGTGTATAATCAAACCATAATTAAAAAGGAGTCTTACTTGTACCTTCTCTGATCTGAACTCTATTTAGGGTGTACACAGCAGTGCGAACTACTTCTCTCTAGTGAACATGTGACACATTTTCTTCCAACAACATAGTTCTTGCAACATCTGTTATAGTCTTATTTCTTTTCTCTACTATCCCATTTTATTGTGGAGTTCTAGGAGCTGATGTCTATCTTTATATTCCATGTTCTTCATAGTATGAATTAAATAGATCTGATATAAACTCACCACCTCTCTCTGATCTCAAACAATTTATCTTCAAACTAGATTCATTCTCAACTTTTTCTTTAAACAACTTGAATTTGTCAAATGCTTCAAATTTCTCTGTCAAGTATGTAACCCACATCATTCTAGGAAATTCATCAACAAATAGTATAAATTACCTTTTAACATAGTATGATCTTGTTCATGTAGGACCACACAGATATGTATGTACCAAATCCAACCTCCATTTTTCTAAATAAGGTTTTCTTTGAAAAGTGCTTCTAGTATTCTTCCCCATAACACACTCTCTACACATAGTGTCATATGGCTTCACAATTTTAGGTAGATCTCTTATTTCTTTAGTCATACTTTCCTTCACAATGTTGTCAAAGTTAATATGACAAAATATTCTGTGCCATAACCAAATGTCATCAACCTTCACAATAAAACAAGAAGCTTCAGATGTGTTCAATTCAAATAAATTACCTCTAGATTTAGTACCAGATGCGATCAAGTCTCCTGCTTTACTTCTGATAGATCATTTCCCATCAATGAATTTCTATTGATAACCCTTGTCTACTAGCTGTCCAACACTCATTAAATTATGCTTAAGTCCATCAACAAGTAATAAATTGTCAGTGTTAGTATTTTGAATCAAAGAAATAGATCCAACTCCAATAATAAGATTTGGCGAATTGTAACCAAATCTCACAACACCACCATCATGTATTTTCAAACTTACAAACTTATTTTTTTCCCAGTCATATGATGTGAACAACCACTGTCTATAACCCATTCAAATTTATTTTCAACATGGGATACTACTGCTTTTTCTTCATGCATAGGTTCCTCATCCTTAATAGAAATAAATCCAATTTCATCATAGTCACCATAATCATCATTAGATATACCCTCACGAGCATAATAACATTCTTTGTCTTTTGAATACTTAGACTTGAAAAACTTAGGTTTGTGCTTTGGAACTCTTGCAAGACTTCTAGATGCAAAATAACCAACCTTGTTACATGAAAAACATTTCAAAGCTAAATTGCCTTCAAATTTTCCCTTACCTCTCTTTTCTCTTCTAGTAATCAGTTCCACAACTTCATATAGCTTTCTTTCTTCCTCCTGTATCTTTTCGCATCCATTGGCATGGGCTCCAAGTTATTCCCTTAGGTGACTACTGCTGGTGCTTGTAGTTATAGATAAGGTCTTTTTATTCTTGTGCACGGTTTCCTTGAATGATGACTCAACTTTAGGTAAAGTGTCTCCCAATTTTGTGGCCTCAAATGTAGTTAGCTTTCCAATCAACATCTCTCTGGTGAACTTTGGTGTCAAAGGTATAATCTCCTGTATAGCTTGTACTTTGGTTCTATATGTAGGTGTCAAAGATATAATTATCTTTGCAATCACTTCTTCCTCACTTTAAGTACCTCCAAAGTTTCTAATACCAGTAACCACTTCATTAATTCTTTGTCCATATGCCCTAATGTTCTCATCTTCTCTCATCTTCAACGATTCCATCTTTTTCTTCCAGTTCTGTAGCTTTTCATGTTTTCTAAATTTGTCTCTAATATATAATACTTCCAATCTCTTCCAGATCTTATGTGCAGAATCCAAGTATTTTACTTTAGTGAATTCTCCTTCTAAAAGTGCACTGATCAAATATTACCTTGCAACCATATTACATTGAAATGGATTATTTTTATATTCAGTGGCCTTCTCTAATTCATCCTCAATAGTTGTATTTTAACTCTTCTTTGTAATCATCCAATAGTCAATTACCAAACATAGCAAATGTTTTCTCATCTTGTTCTGCCAACTGTCAAAGTTTTCAGGATCAAACTTCAGACTATCCTTCCTATAGTAAGTCATCTTCAGGATCACCTCAAGCTATTAAGCTTTCTCTCTAAGGACCACAACCTCTGATACCAATTTTTAGGAATAATAGTGCACAAGACAATTGAGAGGGGGGTGAATCAATTGTGATATATATAATTAAACTTTAGACAATATAAACCAAATTTGCAATGTAAATGATAACATAGTAAATGCCAACACAATAACACAATACTTGTTTTCAAGGAAACCCTGTTAAAGGTAAAAACCTGCTAGGTATTAGCACCCACAAATAATGTATTGAGAGTAAAGTATCCCTATTAAAATATTTATCCCTATTAGGAGCTTATTACAACATTATAGTACACAGTCCCTGTTAGGAGACAAACCCTATTAGGAGTCAAGAGAAAAAGTAGGCTTACTACCCAGACACACTGCCCAAATAAAGTTAAAGCCACCCTCAAGGATTCAAAATCCAAAAAAGTGTATTTAGAAAATATACAATCCAGTGAATTGTCTGATAACAACTATCTTTTCTTGGTCAGTTCCAATGAATTACTCTTCTCATAAACTCATCTCTACATCTAGCCGTCAAGCAAGCCTCAGAACTTTCACTTATTTTTCTTTTTATTGTCTTTCACATATTTTCAAAAGAAAAGATCACACATATATACCTTCTTACAATAACTCATTAGTTCAGCCAATTAAGCTTTCCTAATATACAAATAATTAATCAGGTCGGCCAATTAAGGCTTTCCAATATAAAATAAATTGTATAACCCCTTGCTAAGATACACATGGTATGTATAAAAAGTAAACATCACAATTCATTTTACACGCTACATGTCTGAAGTCAGCCACCAAATAGGTCTTCTCCAGAATACATGCCACAAATGACATCATCAGTCATCAAACAAAAATAAAACTCAACCCATTATTCCAATATATGTCAGCTATCCATGCATAAGCTTGCTTCATCTAAAATATATTCACCAAAAAGATATACCCGAAACACAAAGACCTGCTCTGTCAAGCATCATAGTTAGAGTCCAAAAACCAATCTTCACCAAATCAATTGTAACATCTGCAATATACAATATAAAGCCAAGCTACCTTAGGAATAAGGTCAAGAAACATCCTTCTACATATATCCAACTTCAATCATTCATAATCATGCATACAGTGTCTGTACACTTCTGCCAGTCAAGTAACTAGTTTGTCTCTCCACATAAATACATGTTGACATTAGTGACAAAACATGAATATCAACATCATGATCAGTACCCAAAACTAATATCATCCAACATAACCAGCATAGAAAAGGTAGCTGAAGAAACAAGCTACATCAATATCTTAATACAAATTTGATTAAAGCCAAAGACTTCAGAGTCTTTTGTAAAGAATACTAGTCAACTCTATCAAAGACCTTGGAAAGATCAATTTTCAGGATGAACCCCTCTTTTCTATCCATAACCAAAGAATGAATGTTTTCATGAACAGTTATTATCGAGTCTAGGATTTGTCTACCTAATACAAAACTAGTTTGTTGTTGAGAAATTAATTTGGGGAGCAAGACTAGGATCCTAGAAGTAATAACCTTAGAAATGATTTTATAGTTGGAGTTACATAGACCAATAGGCCTAAAGACATTCATAGCATCAACCCTAGCCTTTTTAGGGATAAGAGAAATTAAATTAATATTGATATCTTTTAGGATTCACTTGGAGCAAAAAAATTCTTTGACAACATTCATGACATCCTCTTTGACAATGAGCCAGTACTTCTAGAAGAAAAAATGTATAGGATAGCCATCAGGTCCCCTGGATTTTGTGCCTTAAAAAGAAAATACAACCTTCCTTATTTCTTCATTAGAGGGAATAGCATTGAGAAACTGATTGTCATCTTTAGAGAGAATTGTAGGGATTCTCTCCAAAACCTCATATTGATTATTCTAATCCAGAGAGGTGTCCTGAGTAAGAATTAAATATAAAAAATCCTTAGCCTCCTTAGATATATCCCCACCCTTCTCCATAAATCTATCATTCACCTTAAGTTTAGAGATTCTATTAGCTTATTTGTTCTTAATGGTAGTTATGTGAAAACAATTTAGAGTTTCTGTCCCCTTCTTTAATCCTAACAGTTCTAGTGCTTTGTTTCCAGAAGGTTTCTTCTTTATGAAAAATATCATGATATTTTATTAGTGCTTCAATCTCTTTCTCCTTTATGACACTCTTATAACCATGTTCTTGGAGAGAATCTTGAATATCCTTTAATTCCAAAAAAATATCATCCTTAAAGGAAAAAATATTGTCGAAAGAATCTTTGTTCCTGTTACCTAAATCTCCCATCCTATCCAAATTTGGTTACAAGAGGAGAAAATTGAGGCTCCCACAAGGGTAGATCCAAGCTTGTATGGTTTTTTTTGAGCTCCTAGCCTTTATCTTACCCTCTGCACATTTCTAGGTCACTATTTCTACCCCCTTGTTCATGTCTTTAAGCCCTAAATGCAAAAAAAAACATTATGAAAAAACCCCTTAAACCCTAGTTCTTTGGTGATTGTTCTAATTATTCATTACCTTTTTGTGCCACTTAAGCTCTTACTCATCATGTGTTTTAAGTTGGAGGTTGACGGGGCCAAATTTATTTTTCCTAATGGTTACCTTTTCCTAAGTTTATTTTCCTATGTCCTGAAGCACTTTATTTACCTGAGGGGGCAGAAAATTCCTTTTCAATTAGACGGTCGTCACAATTCCTTAGCCACTGAGATGAATATTTTTATTCATTTAGGCATTAAAAATTGTTTACATGTGTCCATGGTGGGTCTAGGACGAGGTTAGAACTTAAAGGTAAAGATCAAGCACATCTCTTTTGATCTGACGGTTTGCGATCCCTCGATCACCAAGATGCAGGTGTTTAACCATTGAGGTATCACGCCATTTTGTGACATGTATGCTGGGTTCACCTTTATGCAAGTTCTTAGGCATGTTAATCTATTATCATGTCCTTTTTTATCGAATCGTCTGTGCATTAAATTAATGTAGAGTTTGAAGACAGTTAATATTTGAGGCATTACATCTACATGACATGTGTCCTTTCTAATCAAGTGGGGCCTGCGGTGGGAATAATTCCTTAAGGAGAAAATTTGTGTGATCTAGTGATTAAGGCATCATGCTTTGTCAACATGTGGCAGGTTGTCAGAGCCCAGGTCCATCTGCAAAAGGTAATCTCTAAGTAGGTTAAGATAAATCTGATAGCAGGCGTAAAGGCTTGATCATAAAGATGAAGATTTTTATCCATCAAAGAATTATGTTGTTGTGACACGTGTCTATGGTGGGGCCAAGATGAGATTAGTGGGACTTTAAAGGTCAGTTTAATCAGAACTAATCTAAGAGTCAGCGCTATCCCTCAAAGGTAGAGATGAAGATATTTAGTGATTAAGGCATTGCGCCCTATTGAGGCGTTGCAGGTTGTTAGAGACTAGGCTTGTCAATTAGAAGATTAAAGGATAGATAGACCAGGATACATGTGACGATCAACATATTTCATCAATGCAAAGATGATCAAGATCTATCTTTTGAGGCATTGTGCCTGCATGTCATGTGTCCTTTCTCATCAGGTGGGACCTACGGTTTGTAACCAAGGTTTAAGTTAATCGGCAGTGAGGTTTCTTTTTATCTGACTGTGACCTCTATGCCCTAAATAAAATATTCATAATAGATATTCATTGAGGTCTTGCACCATCGCACCATGTGTCCATGGCAGGCCAGGCTGAGGTTAGAGGGTAAAGTAAAGACTAATCAAGTCTTATTTGATCATGTGGATGACATGATTCCTTAGGGTAAAAGTAATCAAGATCTAACGATTGAGGCATCATGCCAAGGTAACATGTGGCACTGATAACATCATGGGTCCTAGGTTTATAGAGCAGTAAAGAAGTCATAACTTAAAGAAGATTGAACGACAGTCGTAAAGCCTTGATTAAAAGGATGCCCTGTTGACATGTGTCCACTTCAGACTGAGGTCAGTGCTGAAAGGAAGATAAAGGTAAAGAAAGTTTGCAAAGATCAGATGGTGGGTGCTCTGGCTCGAAGGTAAATATGAAGAAAGATAATGTTTGAGGCATCATTCTTGCATGCTACATGGTAGATCAAATCTTATGCTCACGGGTAACTTAAGGAACATCGACAGTCATGTTTTAAAGTTAGTAAATATTTAAAACCTAAGCCTTTGATCAGGTATTTCCATGCGACCTATGACTGTTTGAGTTTAAATTAAAATATTTAAGGGTCATTCTCAGGGTTTTCATGGTGGTGGCAATGTTTTCAACTTACAGAGAGGGTAGATGGATCGAGATGATCTATCTTCTAAAATTTATGGCAACATGAGATATCTTTGAGGGATATCTGATCGTCTAAGATATTTATTGAGTACATTAATGGGAAGATTTGACTTTTTTAGGGTTACTTCATTGTTTATTGAAGATCTATTATAAACCTAATTCTTCCCTAATTTGATTAGATGGATTGACTCCCGAGCCTGTGTGCTAGCAGAGGTTGTATATAAGTCCTTTTAAGGGATTTTGTAGTTAGTTTTTTTCAGCTTATGCAAGACTATCCGTGGCACTCTCTTTGCCCCAAAGTTTTCATTTTTTTTTAATTTCTCATTGAGATTCAGATTATGCAAAGACTTTTGGTAACATTTTCTTTGTCCTTGGGTTTTCTTGTCTTTATTTCTCTTATTTGAAGCATAATATAGTGGCTAATATTAGATAAATATTGGATTTATTGAGCCCTCTTTTTTCTGTATCTCTATGTGCTATTTTGGATGATTGATTTAGATTATTTTGTGAATTTTGTTCAGTCCTTGTCTTCTTGTCTCATTCTTGCACCTATTTGATGGAGATTATGTTTATTTCAAGGTCATGGTCGGTGTTTATCACCTTGAATATGCTATTGTTTTTGAAATATTCTATTTTTATGAATAGCCTCTTTTCATTTCAGACCTCTCTATGAAATATTTATTCAAGCTTATTTAGGAAGTTGTGCCTGTTTAGATTTGGAAATTTCATGCTAGTTCTTGGTTATTGTGTTTTGAATCATATTAATTTTGGTGTATCACCTTGTAGGTTAAATTTTCTTTCCCTTTCAATTCTCCTTCTATCACTTTTCCTCCCAAGTTTAATTTTCAAGTTTCACTTCAGTTAGCATTGGTCCCACAACATGGAAGTGATTCCCATGTTATAACAGATCATTTGACTTAAAAGTATAATAGGTTGAAAATTTTTTGTATAGCACTTTGGGATGCCCAGTGGGAGTAACAAAAGATGTTTATCTTTCAAATCTATGTTATCACTGTTATACTAATTACATAGTACTGACCTAGATAGGTTAATTTCAAAGAATATATTGAGACTCCATTGGTGTTAAGAATAAGAAGATCTAGTCCCATTAAATTTTATGAGAAGGATAGAAACAAGGAGTTCAAAGCCTTCTGATTTTTTGTAGTTTCCTCCAAAAAGAAGAAAAGGGAGATCATATCAAACGACATCCCCTACAAGGAGAGTACAGTCTACAACCCCTTCTTTTAGAGGAGAGACCCTTTCTTTTCCATTCAAGAAGGACAGGAAGGTCTTTAAGAAAAGAGTTACTAGTAGATTTGACATCACTCACTGGTTCAAGTGCAACACATACAATTTCTATCCAGCAAGTCATAGTCCCTACAATGGAAAGATAGATTGCATTTTTACCCTTTAATCAGGTTAATCCATTAAATTTTTCTCAACATCAAGATGTACCTCTAGAAGCACTAAAAAGTTTTCCTTATTTCTTAGGTGAAAGCCATACAAAATCTTGTGAATACGTCAGATATATGGCTAACACTTGTAATATACACCATGTCACTGAAGAATTTGTGGCTACTAAGTTGTTAGAAGCCTCTTTTAAGGGTAAAAACCTAGAATGGTTTAGAACATTAACAATTGGATCCATTGACTCATGGGATAGATTTGGAGACTCTCTCAACAAATATTTTGAGGACAATTTAGCTAATTTGTCTTTTGTGGAGAAAATCACAACTATAAAAAGAGCTCCCCAAGAAGAGATGATAGATTTCAATAACAGATTCCTTAAGACATGAAATATGATCCCTATCTTTGTAAGGCCTTTAGAAGATTATACTTTTCTATATTTTTTGAAAAGTTTAAATAGTGATATATCTACCATGATTCAGTCTTTGGGAGGTACTTCATTACCTTAGGCTTTTGATATAGTTGTTAAAGCAGAAAATTGTCTAATTCAAGTTGGTTAGATAGGCCCAAGGCCACTCATGCCTCTCTTCCCTGATATTCAACCCAATACTCCTCTACATATCCCTCCATTCAATCTTATACCTACAGTGGTAGCACCTTAGGCTAGCTCAAGCAGTGAGGAATCAAAAGAAATATTTTCCCAAGAACTGCAAGAAATGAGAAATGATCACCAAGCAACAAATATTTTATTGCAAAGTAGTCAACTAGAAAAGAGTAAAATACTACAAAAACTTAGTAATGAGTTGATCACTATCAAAAAACAAAATCATGGTCCTAACCAACAATATCAAGCTCAAGGGTGATCCTATCACCAAAGTAGACCACCATATAAGGGAAGTTATCAAGGTTAGAGGAAGAATTTCAATCAGAAGCCTTTTCAACCTTACAACCCATCACCTTTCAACTCTACAAATCTAGTTAGAGATATGGTTCAAAGTAAAAAAAATCTTGCAACAGAGAATGCATGATGTTTCCCTTTCAACCAACCACATAATGAAACTACACGCTTGAATTGATTGGTGAATCAAGTACTCATGGCATGGAATTCCTTGAACAACCAATCAGAGGCATCTTCTAGTGGGTCAGTACTCCAGCAAGATACAAAATTTGATGAGACTACTCTCTTTAAATAGCAAGAGGAATATTTTATTGGAGTAAGTGGTGAATCTTCAATTGCAGCCAACACTGAGTCCAAGAAAAGAGCTCAGGACATGGAGCAAGAAAAGGAGAAGGTAAAGGCTACTACATCTACAAGATCATCACATCCATCTATTCCTACCATACTTAAAAGACCTCCTATCATGCTAGTCAAGGAGAGTCAATATCCCAAGGAGATTTATCCCATAATGATGAAAGCACACCAAAATATCCATGTAGCAGTACCATTCAATATTTTGGATAACATGAAGAAAATGAATGTGACTATGACCATATGGGAATCCTTAGCCATTCCAGGGCAACCAAAAATATTGAAGAAGGATATGATTGAAGACATAATCCCTTAACATCCCACAAATGATGTAGCTAAGCCACTGTTGGTCAACATTGATCAAGAGAAGAAAATTCCAAGAAATAACACCAAAGAAGATGTCATTCAAGGTAGGAACCTAAAAACACCTCCATTTTATGTATAATTAATTATTGGAGATTTTAAAGTACATAATTGTATGGTAGATAGTGGAGCCACTAGTTCAATTATGCCAAAAAAGATATCTGACTAATTAGGACTCAAGTATGAGCCATTCCAGAAGAAAGTATAACAAATTGACACTTCATCAGTAAACACAATAGGTCCGGCAAAGGATACAAGTTTGGTCCTTCGTGCAAGCCCTAATTTAACTATCCTCCTTTCCATATACATCTCATATCTCCCTTCTCTTTTTTATCTATGTCTCTCAAGAGATTTCACAACTAAGATAGGAGGATACCTTTCTTCTGACTAGTCTCATATGCTTTTCCATACTAGATCTGGTATCAAGGTCACTATCAAATGTGAATTGTTAGCAGCACATCATGTAGCACCTTATGTGTCTAGTTCATTCAATGCATGTTGTATTTCATTTTACACTATTGATTTTTCAATCATCAAGGAGAAAAATACTTAGATATAGAACATTCCAGATATCTACCTAGATGAATGGGGATAAGAAAGAACCTTAGAGGCACATGATAATTTTATTTGGGATGTTGGTTTGGGGAACTACATGATTTTAGAGGATGGTCACACAATGCCAAGGCTCTTTAAGGCAACCATTGAAGCATTAGAAGAGAAAAGAAATGAAGTTTGGGAATTATTATTTGATGGTGATATAAGCAAACATGGATCTAGTTGTGGTGCAATGATAATCTCTCCAAAAGGTGAGAAATATTATACAACTTCTAGATTCAATTTTTCTTGCATAAGCAATATCGCTGAATATGAGAGTTTGGTGAATGGACTAGATTGGGCTAGAAAGAGACATATTAAGGCCTTAAAGCTACATGGTGATAGTGAATTGGTTGTCATCCAAGTGAAATTAATGGGTGCTACAAAAAATGATACTATGAAATCCTACAAGCATAGAGTTTGGGATGCAATAGAAGATTTCCATGCTTTCAATATCATTGCCATCCATAGGAAGTTAAATCAAAATGAAGATAGGTTAGCTATTGTTGGATCCCAATTTGATATTCCTAATAACATTTCAGTGAAAGGGGATCAAAAAAATTTCAAGATTATTACCAGGCCTTCCATCCTTGATAATGATGTGAATTTGTAGGTGTTTTAAAATGATGAGAAAATTCTACAATTCTTGTTTGGAGAGGATGTTTTGTTAGAGCACAATCAGGATAGGTTGATGCAGAATTATGATGACCAAGTGATGCAACTCAAATCTAATAAGTTTCCTAGGGTCCTCATCACCTTATAGTCAATCTTAAATAAATATGACAAAGCCAAAAGGAATAAGACTAGATTGGTAGTTCAAAAAGAGCATTACACTAATTTAGAGCTTGAACCAGGTAAAAGCTTAAAGTTTGGAAAGGTAAGAACTAATTTTGAAAGGCGGGTTTACATCCAATTGTTTCAAGAATTTAGTGATGTCTTTGGTTGTTAGTATGAATAACTCAAAGGGTTTGATCCATCACTTTCTCAACACACTATAGATCTAGAACCTAATCATAAACCAGCCAGGCAAAAGAAAAGGCCTGTCAATCCTAAACTAGAGCCACTCATGCATAAAGAAGTTATTAAAATAATAGAAAGTGGTATTATATATCCCATTAAACATAGTAGTTGGGTATCCAATCTTGTTTCTATTAGAAAAAAGAATGGGGAGCTAAGGTTATGTGTTGACTTTAGGGACCTAAATAGGGCATCCCTAAAAGATCACCACCCATTACCATCCATGGAGCAAATTTTGCAGTGTGTCTTTGGATTTGAACACTTTTCATTGCTAGATGGCTACTCAAGGTACAATAAGATCCTAGTCAATAAGGAGGATCAATTAAAGATTGCATTTACAACCAAATGGGGAACCATGGCGTATCAAAAGATGTATTTTAGTTTGTCAAATATAGGTGCCACTTTTCAAAAGGCTAGGGATATGGCTATCAAGATCCTCATGTATAAGTTTTTGATAGTCTACCTTGATGATATCAATGTATATTAAAAACATGTAATATATCATATCAAACATCTGAAGAAAATATTTTAAAGATGTAGGGAGTTTGGGATCTCCCTTAATCCTAAGAAGTGTGTGTTTGTAGTGCATGAATGGAAAATTTTGGGGTTTATTGTGTACAAGAAAGGTAGTATAGTGGATCCTAAAATAATTGCAGCTATTTTAGAGCCCCCTACCACATCAAAAGAAGAGTCTTGAATCCTGCACAGATACGATTAATTTTTTTAGGTGTTTCTTGCCTAATATTGTAGATCTTTTGAAACCTTTAATAGCTATGTTGAAGAAGAATGCAGTTTTCTATCGGAGAAAAGAAGGAAAAGGTAGTTTTCAAGCCATTAAAGAGGCTCTAATAGAGGCTCCTATTGGTACTATTTCTTGTTTGGAATATACCAAGTAAAATTTTGAAGTCTCCTATCATTCATGTTATCCAAAGGTTTAAAATCATGGTAAAAAAATTTCTTATTCCTCTACAAATTTTATTCTAAGCCCTCAACCTAGTTGGAAATGCTGAAAAACCCTTGTTTCATGTCTCCTAGTGTAATTTTGGTCATGAAACCCTAAGTGTTGAAATGCTTTCTATTTTCACGTTACCTTTTTCACTTAAGTCATGTCTCTAATGAGTTCATTTTAAGTGGTCATGTTTATTAAAGTTTTCGATTCTAACACCGTGGTCTTACATTATTCCTTTAATCCAAAGTCCGCCGAAAGTTTAATAAGATTCATTATATATTGAGCAAGTGTGTTTTAATTGGACGGCCCACTTAATGGCTTAATCCCAAACCACTTGAGATCTATCAAGTAAGCCATTAAGCTGTGACACTGCGTGTAGATGGTGGGTCTGATGGTTATAAAATTTCTATGCTAAACAGTGGACAAGTCATAAAAAAATTGATGGTAGACTTAATCGCTTAAAGGAAAAGTGTGCACCATCTAATGGATAAGCGATTAAGTGGTGTTGACATGTGTCAAGGGAAGTAATGTGGGTCCTGTTGCAGGTAGCATAAAGGTGATTAAATTTTAGAAAGATCTAACGGCTGGCGTAATCACTTAAAGGAAAGATGCATGAGATCTATCTGTTAAGCGATTAAGAAGTGAAGACATGTGGCAGTTGGTGGACCTAGGTGTTCTAAGATGGCAAGTAGTAAAACACAAATAACTTTTTTTTGATCCAATAGTTGGCTTAATGGCTTATATCAAAAGTAATCAAGATCTAGCATCTAAGCCATTAAGCGGTGCTGACATGTGTCACCTGTGATGATGTGTAATCCACTAAAGGTAAAGCTGACTGCAGGATAAAGGTTGGAGAAGTTTGAAAATATCTAACATCTCACTTAATGGCTTAAAAGGAAAGTAATCAACATCTATCACCTAAGCTATTAAGCCATGATGCCACATGTCCTAGTGGGGCCGGCTAAGGTTGTAAAGATGGAATTAAAGGAACGACATCTACAGAAAAGATCGATAGTCAGCTTAATTGCTTAAAGGTGAAGTACTCAAGATCTAATAGATAAGAGAATAAGCCATGATGATGCATGGCATAAGTAATGAAATTGCAGCTACAGTCAGTAAAATCAAAGTGAGATAACTTCTAGACAAGTTAGGATAAATCAGACGGTGGAATTAATCACTTAAGGAGAAGAAGCACAACATCTATCATATAAGCAATTAAGTCATGCTGACATGTGTCCCAAGTGAACATTTATTTCTGTAAAAAGAAGAGGGTTGTCCAATGAAGGAGATGTTACTCAAAATCTACGGCTCAGATTCAAAGTTACCAAAATGAGTTTTAGTGAGTTGTTACGCCGCAAATTTGAAGTGGGTGAATTGATTGCAGAATGTGTAGCCATCTCATTTCTATGCAATGCGAAAGATTGATTTGAATGAAGCAGTTTAATTCATTGTTTCAGCTTGAAGTCACCATAACTCACCAGAATTATCCGAGTGAAGAAACATAATTGAAAAGATATTTAGCTTCTTGCAACTAAATTGCAGAACAAGTAAGTCATCTCTAATTACAACAAGATTCAGGTTTCTAGTAAGATTTTCAATTCAAAAGGCTTTCAAAATTATTATTTCAAAATCTAAATTTCACCTCAGCAAAAAAGCCTTAGGTTCAAAATGACCCCTAGGATTGAACTTTCAGGAGAGGTAGATTATCAGAAAATAAATGTTAGGGAGGACCTCCTATAGAAATTAAAAGGATCCATGGGTGATGCAAGCCAAATCAAAAGAATATTCCTGACACATCCCTGCTTCAGAGTGGGAGAGGGTTTATATGACTCGAGTAGATGGGATAAAGATGTTAAAACTAGTCTGAATGGTCTAACTTTGTTCAGAAATTCCTATAGCCAGAGGAACACCCCTACCACAGATTGTAACATATGTGACTTAGATGAGCAAAAGTTCATAGTACCCGGGGTGTTTATGGATACATATTTTTTTACCCTGATAGCCAACACTTATGATAAGGTATCCAGGGTTGTTAGGGATACACATGGGAACATGATGTTGATTGTCATAGCTGATGAAATCAGAAGAATTTTCAAGTTGAGTGATACTTACGTACAAATGGATGATATTGAATTTGATTATTTTAAGGAAGTGTACCAGACCCAGAGGGAATACTACAGAAATGAGGCCCTAAGAGGATATTTTAACAAGATAGGGGATCTGATTGTAGTAGGGGATAACACACCGGAGCCTTTAAATTTGGATTATTTCAATGGTAAGGCAAAGAAAATGTATAGTGCCCTATGCCAAGTCCTAGGAGAATATGAAGAGACAACAATGCATGTCCATATAATGCTCATGGTGGTTCAGATCCTACATCCCCACCTATTAGTGGTTTTTGACTATGCCTCTTACATTGCCCAACAAATTCATGAGGGTTTGGTAGGTATCGAAGATAGTAACATACTTAAGCCAAAAAGATAGTATTCCCTTATTATGCACATGTTTTTGTTCAATAATACTGACTTCTTTGAGGAAGAGATGGGCCTGACCAAGTTCCAAGGTGATGAGGAGTTGCCTGTTCAAATGTGGAGTGTTGATCTATCATGGGATAGAAAAGAACCCAGTTATGTATACTTTGATAGAGTTTTTGCCACTAGGCTTAAGTCATTATTTTGCAAATAGAATTCCAGGATCCATACTGATATGATGAGGTTATTGAGACCTATGGAATTTACCCCAGAGTTGAAGATTGCCCACAATTGGGGAGATTTGATTTTATACCCTATTTCTAAAGTGACAAGGGTTTATGGATTCATGGGAAAGCCCAACGTGTTGTCATATAGAGTGCCTCTGAAGATTGGAATTGCAGAGATTATGAGACAATTGGGTGGATTACAGGAAGAATCCCTAACAAGAAAAATGAAGGGAAGTATTTTACCTACTCTTACAAGAGCCCGCCATTTCATTATCATAAAAGGTGGGTGGGCACCATTTGATAAGTATTTTGAGCCCTATCATCTAGCAAAGTCTATATCTAGATGTACAGATAATGAAGATTTCATAATGGGCATGTTCAGAAAGAGAACCAAGTGCTTGACATTAGAGCACTAGTTTAATTTCCTTGAGGATATTATTCGAAATTTTTTTGATTTAAGTGACTAGGAGGTCAAGAAAGATAAATGGCTGGTATAAAAGAATTCTTTGGAATTTGTACACAATTTTGATAAGTCTTATGATACTTTGAAGGAATTCTACCCTTTGGCTAAGAAGATTCAATCCTTAATGACATTATTTGAGGTTGAGCCAGAAAAGGATCGTGCCATCTTAAGCCAACTTTCACAAGGAAGGATAATTCCACCTGGAAATTATGTGGTATACAAAAGGATGGGGTTTAGTACTATCATGCCCAAGATTGATAAATATTTTGAGCATAAAGGAAAGAGGCCAGTAGATGCTAGTGCCCAGTAGATGGCCTCTCCCAAGAAATAAAAGGTGTAGGGAAAAGCGTAAGAGAGTGCGTTATACTCTCCCTCTCAGTCCCCTTTACAAATGGATAACCAAGAAGTTGCTGAGAAATTGGTTCAAATGGGAAACACTGGCCAAGTTTTTATCACTACTCAAGAACTACAAGAAGGGGTGCCAGAGCCACCTAGGCATACAATTGCTGATCTCATAGTTGCAAAATTTATAGGCAAAGAGCTGGACCCTGTAACCAAACAGGCTAGTGAGGAGTTCCTGTCAGATAATAATTTTGTCAAGGCTAGGGCCTTTGTTCAATTTTTATGGAGAACTCATGTTCATGAGTACAAAGAAAAATGCCAAAAATTTCAGGAAGCCCAACCAAATCATCCCAATGCTGATATTGAAAAGGAGGTGAAATAGGAGTTAATGACGAAATTTGACAAGATCACTCCTGAAGAGGGCAGGGTGTTGGTAAAGAAGCATGGAGTCCTTATCCTACCCTAGTGGGATTTGGCTGATGTAGTAGTTTTTGATGCTGTTAGAAAGGAGACAAAACCTTTGAGCACTACTGGGACATAAATTAGTGCCTAGTTCAGTGAAGATCATGTAGCCCTAGCAATCTGGTCCTTGAAGAAGAAAGATAAAAGGAGATTGAAAGAAGATGATCAAACTAAGGATACAAGAAGCCTCATTTTTAAAAGAGTTTCTAATACCTCAGGTATTGAGGCAGCTAACCTTATTCTTCAAACTTCCAATTTGAGTTTGAAGGTAGTCGAAAAGGAGAAAGATGCTTATAGAAACTTGAACTAGAAATATGAATTTGTCTTAAATGAATACAATGGTGAAAGGGTTAAATCCCTGCAGAAGGATGACAAAATAGCATTTTTAGAGGGGAGGAAAATAGTGCAACTAATGCCTCAGAAGATGATTGCACAAGAACCTCACCAGGCTTCATCATCTAGCCCATATATCACTTACCCTCCTTCTCCCATGCCCTCAAGCCTTGCTACTCTAACAGAAGCTGAAATGGAAAGAGAGAAATTATTAGCAGAGAGGGAAAGGCTGGAAGAAACTACTAGAAAGGAGCTTGAAGAATATTTAGCCTACAAGGAAGCTGAGGAATGGGTAAAATAGAGGCACACTAACAAAGTATACTCTAGTCTTTTAAGATGTGCCAAGGAAGTAAATCTGGTTGATCTTTATTTATTAGGAAAAAGAGTCTTTAACATTATTAATGAATATGATGCAGATAAAGATCAATGGGGTTTGGTTATGGACCCATGGAAAGGAAAAGCATCTAAAGTGAAATATTTTTATTCCATGTCCAAAAGGGAGAACAATATTGATATTGTTTTGACTAGAACTTACAAGTATCTAAAGCTAATGGCAGACTTGGACATGAAAAGAAATACCCTCATCAGGAAAGTGGAAACGTTGAGAAGAGTGTTTTCTAAGGATAGGTATGAAATGTACCCCAACATGTTCAAGAAAGATGGTGATTTAAAGAATGAGGCACTATGGTTGAGACAAATAAAAGAAGAAATAAATTCCCAGACACATAGTATCATCATCTTGGAGGGCACAGTTTTATTTGTCCAAACCATAAATATCACTAATAAAGCCTGGGAATTTTTTGAGTTCTGGAAAGAAGAAGTTAAGAAAGAAAGAGCCAGCTAGGGTGAGGTCGACAGTAAGAAAGATGAAATCCATGGTTTCAATTGGCAAAGCAATTAGGAGTATTCTTCTTGGAAGGACATGTACCCAATTGATAATCCAGATGAAGGTGTGGAGATGCAGGTGCATGAGGAGGCCCAACAGAGTAGTTGATGCAGTTAAGAATGGATATCATACATCATCAACATCAGAGGCAACATTTTCCACATGGCCGTCTCCCCGCAAATACAAGGCAATTACAATCATAATGCAATGATAGGACAAAGGATTAGTTAGAGTATATTGTAACAGAAGTGGTTTTCTTATCCACTTGTTATTTTGTCCTATTGTATTCTTAAATTTTGTCTTCTAGCCTAGTCATCCAAAGCTTGTTTCATCCTTGATCTTTAAGTATTCCAAGATGACTAGTGTTGGCTATATATAGTAGTTTGTAACATATTGTAAAGCATGGTAAAAATAAGACTACAGAGCAGACTTTTGAATTGTGTCTAGAATTTGATTTTGGATCAATTTGAATGTATTGATATTAGGATTATATTAATAAAATACAATGAAATCTCCATTTTGATACCAATGATGTCTTCTTGAATATACTATAAGCTCTTGTATGTTTAATTTGTAAGGCATTTTAAATGTACTGGTTATAAGGTAGCTATGTCATTATTTGTGAGTTGTTTTGAAGGAGGGTTTAAATCTTGCAGATAATTACAGAGGGTTAGGGTTTGTGCATGAATTTGATATAGGGGTGTGAGGGTGAGAAGATAGTTTGTAAGGCATTCCATCTAAGTTTTCATTTGTATTTCAATTAATTATCCCTAGTGTATGTATGTATCATTCTAACTCTATGGACCATGATTAGGCACTGGTCAAATTTTGAAAGGTGGTTGTTATCATCAATCAAATATTAATCAATCCTTATATTTTTTGTTATCTAAAATACATGTCTAGATAATTATGTTGAGTAAAATTCATCTTAGTGATTCCTTGATGAGAGAATCAATAGGTTAGCCTTCCTAAGATAAGTGGTTTAAAAAGAAGTAGGATCATTGAATCCTTGATCAACTGTCAGACTTGCTAAAAGACAGTAGTCTTTTGAAGGTGCAGCCACCTGGGTATGTGGAGCCCAAAGTGTAGAAGGATTTTCAGCCTTGTCAATTAGCCTTTTCCCCGTGAGAATCTAGGTTGGGTACTAAAGAGTCTAGGATTTACTGCTATATACTAATTCTGAAAGAAAAATAGCTAAAAAATTGGTGACTCTACTGGGGGGGTTGTAATGTTCTAAGAATCATGTTCATGAAAGAGTTTGTCCTTGCAATAATGAGAATTAGTCTATTTTTCCTCATAGTCCTAAAGGCAAGTGTATTTGGTCTATCTGTTATCACACACTATTTGAAAGTTTTGATCCTAAAAATGATACGAATCTTGTCTCAGATAGAGTGACTGGTGATTGCAAAATCATGGTTTAATAGAGTGTATCTTTTTCATGGAAAGTTGCAGAGTTGATTTGTAGTAATATGAACAGTAAAGGAGCATTTTCTTAAGATTTCCAGGTGAGGAATTAGCGAGAAATCTTGTTCTCTAAGTTTCATCTTGAATTATTCCTAGAATGGAAAACCTGAGTCAGGACAATAGACTCAATCTTTATATATATTTATCCTCTAAAAATAGGTGGCGACTCTAACCTCTGTGTACTCCAGTGTTGCACATAAAAAATTTTGAAATATTTGTCGATTCTGTAAGATGATTCGACAAAGAAGTACCAGATCATAATTCAAAGAAAATCCTGAAAAGGATGTTGGAGAGGAGCTCCATACACCTCAAAGGAAACAATGGTCCAAGAGAGGTACATCAAAACATGATTCCCACCATACCTTTAAAGGGAGGATGGAGACTCCCATTCTAGAGAGAAAGTCATCTTCATCCAAAGATTCAGGACCCATGGGACTAACTGACACTTACAGAGATAATGCTAATTTTGATCCCTTTAGGGATGGAGAAAATACTGACATAGGTTTCTTTCCTGTAGAATAAAATCTTGCTCCACCAGAAGAGACCTCTACTATTGAAACAACTTCATATGACTCTAATATGTTGCAAGATGAGATTATGGTTTTAAAGAGGAGAAAGAAAGAACAAGAAAATGAAATAGCTGAAGCAGAGAAGAAATGTGGGAAGAAGATATATGAGTTACTATTGGAAAGAGAAGAACTCTTAGCTGAGACCAAAAGGAATGACCTTAAGGCTAAAATCCCGAGTCAAGAAGTTAAAGGTTTGAATCCATAATTGTTTGCTAACCTTGATTATTTAAGTAAGAAATCCCCAAATAAAATCTCAAATCCTGACAAGGATGAATTTGAGAAGGAAGTGCCTATCATCAAGAAATTGTTCCCACATGAGATTGAGCATGATGCAAAGCTTAAGACAAATACGAAGGAGGTTCCCAACAAAGGTAAGAAAAATGTTGTTGGTGTGACCATAGAGGAGCCTAAGAAAAACTTGACCATCCCTATAGGATCATCCCTTGTTGATCTTGAGCTAGAAAAAGCTAGGAAAGCCAAAGAGGACTTGGCCAAGAAACTGGAGAAGTTAGAATTAGAAGCTGCTGTAGCAGACATGAGAATAAAAATAGCTTTCATACATGCTACTACTATCACTTCTGCAACTAGCTCTATGCTAGTTAATCATGGAACATAGCCATAAAAGAAATCTACTGGCCCAATCCCAATCAATAAAGGGGGTGATCCTAAGGTGCAATATTCTAGTTTAAATTCAAATGTTAAGAACTCTGGCTCAAATGCAAGTGCTTAGCCTGATGGTCCCGGCCCAAGCATTCAAGATACAAACCCTAAGCAAAGTGTGCCCCCACCCATTAAACATCAAGGAGGAGATACTAGACCAAGTGGTAATAATGAACTTGGAAATTTCCATAGAAGGCTTGTCCATTTGAACAGATATAGAGCTCTCTTTTTTGAAGGCATTCCTGGTCACCCTAATGTGATCCCCAATGAGGTAAGAGATAAAATCCCCCAATTCATTGGAAATAATGTTGTTACTTGTGAAGAGCATCTAAAATATTTAAGTGATAAGATAAATGACTTTGAGATTGAAAATGAGGAGGTTATTATGAAACTTTTAATTTAGTCATTAACAAAAGATGCTAGGGATTGGTTCAGAAATTTACCTAATGATAGTATTACTTCTTGGGATGAATTTGTAAATTCCTTTAGGGAATATTATAGAGAACATGTAAATTTTGGATACATGTTAAATGAATTCAATAACATTAAAAAGTTCCCAAATGAAATTATGGCTGATTTTAATAGTAGATTTCAAAAGGCCATGAATAAACTTTTCCAAGTCTTAAGATTACATGAGGAAGTATGCCTCACTACTTATATCAATGCTGCTGATGGAAAGATGTCCTATCTACTTAGAGATAAAAACCCTACAACCTTAAGGGATGCTTATAAAATAGAAATTGACATTGAGAGTAATAGGATAGCATTAGGGAAATTGGGGAAGAGGGAAGACAATAAACTTTGGAAGGAAAAGGGGTCAACCAATAAAAATGTCAAAGAAGATGATATAGTGGATAACTTGGTGAGTACAGTGAAAGACCTTGCTACCAAAATGGATAAAAATGATAGAGGAGGATACCATGATAATAATTACAACAACCAATGATTTGACAAACAGGAAAACCTGAGAGATTTTCCTTATAAGACAAATTGGAGTAATGGTAAACCGGTCCCTGATGGACAAGATAACCCAAAGTCTAAGGAAACCCCAGATCCTATAAAAATGAACAATGCCAACAATGTTGAGAACACTCCTTGGTGTGATGCTTGCAATATGCCACACTCTTCAAATCAATGTGTAGTAGCCTAGGCTCTGTTTGATCAAACAGAAGAAAGAGAACAATAGGGCCATGCTGTAAACATGTTCATAGTAAAGAAACCATATCAATGGTTTTCTGATATTGCATCATCTTCTAATAATTTGTGTACAAAAGATAATTCTTGTTTTGAAATTCAATTACAAAATCCACCCTATCAAAGTGATCAGAATGATAGTATCTCACAAGAAACTATAAATATAGTGGGAAGTGATAACTCACATTCTCATTTCAAAACTCTCACTGATGAAGAAAAGAGGCCTTTGACTGTTGCAGCAATTAATAAAGTAATAAATGCATACAACCTAAGAAATAGAATAGTACAACCAACTCAAGGCAAGTCTGTCCTTATCTATGTTAGAAAATATTCACCTCAAGTTATTGAGGATTTTCATGCTAAGGAAAATACTAATGATAAGTGTGGGAAACACGCAGGACCTTCTTATGATCATGTTGGAGGGGAAGAAGCAAAAGAGGAACTAGTACCCAATGAGAAATCTAAGAAAGTGAAAAGGATAAGTGATATGTCCTTTGAATAATCCCTTTCTGACATGAAACATGCTCTCACCCAAATGAAAGTCTCAGTACCACTTATGGAAATGCTGAAAATAAAAGAGCACAAACAAGATATTCTGGCACTTTTAAAAGGGATAGATGATGTATCTATTCCCAACCAAGAGGAAACACCTTTGACACCAAATGATAATAGAAAAGACAGTCCACTAGTGAAAGGAAAAGAAAAAAGAAAGGAGTTTTCTAATATTTGTATTGGAAATATAATCACTCAAGAACCATTATATGTTGACCCATTGAATGTCACATTAATGGTTAATAGTTTCTTGGTAAAAAACTGCATGATTGATTCTGGAGTTGCAGAAAATGTGATGTCTTATCATGTGATGAAGGAACTGGGCCTCCAGGTCACTACATCTATTGGAAGTTGTTATGCTATGGACAACAGGGAAGTTCCTGTAGTAGGGACATTGAAATATATTAAGGTGAAAATTGCGACTTTCCCTGAGGCAACTTATAGAATGGATACAGTGGTAGTGGACACTAAAAAATATTATGGTTTTCTTCTGTCAAGGCAGTGGGCAACAATTGTAGGTGGAAAGATGCAATTATATTTTTCCTATGCAACTATCCTTGTAAATATACATGAGGTTAAGTTTTATAGAGAATCCTGATCATCTGTTATGGTGGATGTGGTTCTACCTAACCAATTGAATTGTTGTGTGAATGTTGATAGGGAAAATTTTACTATTAAAGAAATCAAGCCACAGTTAAAGAACAATGACCCAATTGTGGATGAATTGCTGTTGCAACAAAATGGACTATGGAAAATGTACTTTGATGGAGGATGCTCAAAGGAAGGATCTGGAGTAGGGGTTTTATTTATTTCCCCATCAGGTATCACCTTCAAGTACTCTTTCCTACTGAATTTTCAATGCACAAACAATACTACTGAATATGAAGCCTTAATCTTGGGAATGAATATTTCTATCAAACATGGTATTAAGTGTTTAAAAGTTCATGGAGATTCCTAGTTAATTATATCTCAGATTAGGGAGCATTATGCTGATAAATATGATAGATTAAAATTGTACAAGTATGTTGTCTGGGATAGGATAGAATTATTTGATGCTGTCAATATCTTATGGGTAGAGAGATCCAATAACATAATGGTAGATTTCATGGAAAATATTGCCCTAAAAAATAATGATGCTACTCTTACTGGTATGTCTATGGTTGAAATAAAAAGTAGGCCTACAGTTTCTAACAATATCCATAATTGGCAAGTATTTGAGGATGATGATGATATCCTTAGGTTCATCCAGTGTGTAGATCAATATGATGGTTAGAAGATTGATTTTGAATCTCTAGTGTCATTTGTGGATAGTAAGGAGTACATCTTTGATCAAGAGGTCATCCAACTAGATACAAATTGCATTCCCAAAGGGTTGGTTGAATTTAAAGGTATGTTTAGCATAAATGATAATTATATGACCAAGAAGTCCAATGCAAAGGTGGGAGATTTAGAGGAAGTTAATTTGGGATCTAAAACATCTCCCCAATTAGTCTACATTGGTAAAAAATTGGATAGCAATGTAAGACAAAATTTGATAAAATTGTTGAAGAAATATAATAATGTATTTGCATGGTCCTATGAGGATTTGAAAGCTTATAGAAAATATTTATTTCAGCATGATATCACTTTAAAGGAAGGTATAAAACCATTCAGACAAAAACAAAGGCCCATTAATCCCATACTAGCTACCAAAATGCAAGTGAAATTAATGAAACTAAGAGATGGAGGTATAATTCAACCAATAAGACATTCATCATGGGTCTCTAAGTTAGTCCCTATAAGAAATAAAAATGGGGACATAAGATTGTGTGTTGATTTGAAAAATTTGAATGTGGCCTCATTGAAGGATAATATGGACTACCTAACATGGAGGCCATGTTACGTAAAGTCACTAGGTGTGATTTGTTTTCTATGATGGATGGGTTTTCAAGGTACAATCAAGTGCTGGTTAAAGAATCTGAACAATTCAAAACAACATTTACTAATCCTTGGGGCACTTATGTGTATGCTCGTATGCCATTTGGGTTGAAAAATTCTGGTGCAACTTTTCAAAGGGCCATGGGTGTAGCTTTCAAAGACCTTATAGATTTTCTAATGGTAGTGTACCAAGATGATTTGACAGCTTTCTCAAAAAGGCCAGAGGATCATTGCAATCACTTTGAAAAGGTGATGATAAAAGCATTGGAATATGGGGTGTCTTTAAACCCAAAAAAGTGTCACTTTGCTGTTACTGAGGGAAACCTCCTAGGACACATAGTATCAAAAGAAGGGGTAAGGATAGATCCAAAAAGGGTTGAAGCCATCTAAAAGGTACTTGCTCCCAAGAAATTAAAAGGTATACAATAATTTCTAAGGCAAATTAATTTTATTAGGAGATCTATTGCCAATTTTGCAGAACTGGTTAAACCTATTGTCAAATTGTTGAAGAAAAATGTGAAGTTTGAATTGGACCAAGAGGCATAGTTGGCCTTTGAAAAAATAAAAAAAGCTATTCAAGAAGCACCAGTCCTTGTTTCCCTTGATTACACCAAGCACTTTTCTTTATTTAATTTTGCTTCATTTCATACTATTGCAGTAGTCTTATTGAAAAGGATGGTGAGGGATTTGAACATCCCATTGCATTTTTTAGTAAGTCATTACAGTCATCTGAGTTAAACTATTAGTTGATGGAAAAACAAGTTTATGCTCTGGTAAAGGCAATCAAAGCTTTCAGGCCATATTTGGTATGTGCAAAGGTAAATGCTTATGTTCCTCATGCTATTGTCAAGGACATATTTTTTCAGAATTAAGTAATAGGGAAAAGATGCAAATGGGTAAACAAAATTCAAGAGTTTGATTTAGACATCCACATCACTAAGTTGGTAAGAGGACTAGGATTGGAAAAGCTGATGATAGAAGATAATCTAGACTTGGTCCAAGTCAGCAATGTAGATACAAGTGAGAATTGATTGACAAGTATTGAAATGCAATCATGGTATACCAATATTGTGTATTTTCTAAAAAATGCTAAATGTCCATATAGCGTAAATGATAACCAAAGGAGGAGTTTGAGATTACAAGCTCAGAAATATGTATTGTTGCATGGTGATTTGTTTTGGAAGAACAAACATGGGATTTTTCTATTGTGCCTTCACAAAGGACAGTCTGAGAAAATGTTAAAGGAAATGCATGTTGGAATGTGTGGAGGGCACTATTTTGCCAGATAAACAACTCATAAAATTTTGAGAGCTGGATACTATTGCCCTTGTTTTTTACAAGATGCTTACACTTTTGTCAGAAAATGTGAGCCATGTCAGAGATTTTCAAGAAAAATGAAATTTTCAGGAGCATTACTTTTGAATCATGTGGGGGTAGAAGCCCACTTTTCTATGTGGGGAATGAAATTTATAGGAGAATTTTCTCAAAAATCAAGTGGAGACCATAGCTGGATTCTATTGGTAACTAACTATTTTACAAAATGGGTAGAAGCAGTTCCAACCAAAAGAGTGACAAGTACTGTGGTCATTGATTTTTTGATGGATAATGTGATTACAAGATTTGGTGTTCCCCTCAAATTGGTAATGGATAATTCCATGTGTTTCAGGTTAGAAGAATTCATTGATTTTTGTACCAATATGGGAATTTTTATGTCCTATTTTTCCCCATACCATCCTCAAGCCAACGGTCAGGTAGAATCTAGTAACATAAGCATCTTACAAATTTTGAAAAAGACCTTGGAAGGAAATAAAAGAGCTTGGCATGTAAAATTGAAACTTACCCTTTGGGCTGATAGGATCACTGTCAAGAAGGCCACTGGAAAAACTCCTTTTGAGCTAGTCTATGGTACTCAATCAAGAATGCCTGTCAATAATCTACTCCCAATCTATAAGTTTATCCAAGATGAAGAGATGGAAGTTTCTGAACCTATAGAAGAAAGAATGGTTCAGTTGGTAGAATTGGATGAAATAAGGAAAGGCAAAGATAAAATATCAAATTGCAACAAAAAATGAAGTATCTTTTTGACAGAAGGGCAGATGAAAGCAAGTTTTAGCCTGGTGATTTTGTATTACAATGGAATACCAGGGCTGAAGACAAAGGCAAGCATAAAAAGTTTGAGTCATTATGGAT
This sequence comes from Thuja plicata, assembly GCA_018584345.1. Taxonomy (NCBI): domain Eukaryota; kingdom Viridiplantae; phylum Streptophyta; class Pinopsida; order Cupressales; family Cupressaceae; genus Thuja; species Thuja plicata. The sequence continues at coordinate 823,208 of MU227019.1, forward strand.
GGGGCCTTTTGTCATATCCCAAATTTTTGGAAAAGATTCTTATTTCCTCAAGAATCTAGATGATGAAGAACAGGAATTGCCAGTGCATGGACAGTTTCTAAAAAACTTCTTCAACTAGTTCTTCATTTCCATAAACAGTAGTATGTATTATATGTACAACTATCTTTGTTTTCTATTGTGTTTTTGTTTCTAGTAGTAGGTTAGTCTGGTTTGTGGTCTGCCTCCCCATAGATCTGTGGTTCTCGCTATAGCCTAGCATTTAATCATCCTTAGAGAGAGCCACTGTTGATACTATTTCTTGTTTGGAATATGCCAAGTAAAATTTTGAAGTCTCCTATCATTCATGTTATCCAAAGGTTTAAAATCAAGGTCAAAATTATTCTTATGCCTTTGCAAATTTTCTTCTAAGCCCTCAACCTAGTTGGAAATGCTGAAAAACTGTTGTTTCATGTCTCCTAGTGTAATTTCAGTCATGAAACCCTAATCATTGAAATGCTTTCTAATTTCAAGTTACCTTTTTCACTTAATTCATGTCTCTAATGGGTTCATTTTAAGTGGTCATGTTTGTTAAAGTTTTCGATCCTAACACTGTGGTCTTACATTATTCCTTTAATCCAAAGTCTGCTAAGAGTTTAATAAGATTCATTATATATTGAGCAAGTGTGTTTTAATCAGCCTGCTTAATGGCTTAATCCCAAACTGCTTGAGATCTATCAGGTAAGCCATTAAGCTGTGATGCCACATGTAGATGGTGAGTTTGATGGTCATAAAAATTCTCAGCTAAATAGTGGGCAGGTCATAAAAAAATTAACGGTAGACTTAATCGCTTAAAGGAAAAGTGCACACCATCTAAAGGATAAGCGATTAAGAGGTGTTCAAGCGTGGCAAGGGAAGTAATGTGGGTCCTATGGTAGGAAGCATAAAGGTGATTAAAGATCAGAAAGATCCAACGGTTGGCATAATCAATTAAAGGAAAGATGCACAAGATCTATCTGTTAAGTGATTAAGCGGTGAAGACATGCGGCAGTTGGTGGACCCGTGTGTTCTGAGTGGGAAAGGAGTAAAACATAGATAACTTGTTTTTGATCCAACGGTTGGCTTAATGTCTTATCTCAAAAGTAATCAAGATCTAGCATCTAAGCCATTAAGAGGTGTTGACATGTGTCACCTGTGATGATGTATAATCCACTAAAGGTAAAGCTGACTGCAAGATAAAGGTTGGAGAAGTTTGAAAAGATCTAATGACTCGCTTAATAGATTAAAAGGAAAGTAATTGACATCTATCACCTAAGACATTAAGCTGTGATGCCGCGTGTCCTAGTGGGGCTGGTTGATGTTGTAAAGATGGAATTAAAGAAACAACATCTACATAAAATATTGACGATCGGCTTAATCACTTAAAGGTGAAGTGCTCAAGATCTAATGGATAAGCAAATAAGCCATGATGACACATGGAATAAGTAATGATGTTGCAGCTGTAGTCAGTGAACTCAAAGTGAGAAAACTTCCAGACATATTAGGATAAATCAGACAGTGGACTTAATCGCTTAAGGAGAAGAAGCACAACATCTATAATATAAGTGATTAAGTTGTGCTGGTACATGTCCTGAGTGAACAATTATTTCTGTAAAAAGAAGACGGTCGTCTGATGAAGGAGATGTTAATCAAAATCTACAACTCAGATTCAAAGTTACCAAGATTTTAGTGAGCTGTTAATCAATGAATTTGAAGCAAGCGAATTGATTATAGAATGTGTGGCCATCTCAAGTCTATTCAATGTGAAAGATTGATTTGAATGAAGCAGTTTAATTTATTGTTCCAGCTTGAAGTTTCCATAACTCACCAGAATTATCCAAGTGAAGAAATGAAATTGCTGAGATATTTAGCTCCTTGTGACCGAATTGCAGAATGGGTAAGTCATCTCTAAATACAACAAGATTCAGTTTTCTAGTAAGACTTGGAATTCAAAAGGCTTTCATAATTATTGTTTCAAAATCTGAATTTCACCTCAGTAAAAAAGACTTAGGTTTATAATGGCCCCTAGGATTGAACTTTCAGGAGAGGTAGATTATCAGAAAATAAATGTTAGGGAGGACCTCCTACAATAATTAAAAGGATCCACAAGTGATGCAACCCAAATCAAAAGAATAGTTCTGGCACATCCCTTCTTCAGAGTGGGAGAGGGTTTATATGACTCGGGTAGATGGGCTAAAGATGTTAAAACTAGTTTGAATTGTGTAACTTTTTTTAGAACTGCCTATAGCCAAAGGAACACCCCTACCCCAGATTGTAACATATGGGACTTAGACATGGGAAAGTTGATAGTACATGGGGTGTTTATCGATACACATATTTTTACCTTGATAGCCAACACTTATGCTAAGGTATCCAGGGTTGTTAGGGATACATAGGGGAACATGTTGTTGACTGTCACAGTTGATGAAATCAAAAGAATTTTCAGGTTGAGTGATACTTCACTTCAAATGGATGATATTGAATTTGATTATTTTAAGGAAGTGTACCAGACCCAAAGGGAATACTATAGAAATGAGGCCGTAAGAGGATATTTTAACAAGATAGAGGATCTGATTGTAGTAGGGCCTAACACACCAGAGCCTTTCAAGTATGATTATTTCAATGGTAAGGCCAAGAAAATGTATAGTTCCCTATGCCAAGTCCTAGGAGAAGATGAAGAGACAAAAATGCATGTCCATATAATGCTCATGGTGGTTCAGATCCTACATCCCCACCTATCAGTTGTTTTTTACTATGCCTCTTACATTTCCCAACAAATGCATGAGGGTTTGGCATGTATCCAAGACAGTAACATACTTAAGCCAATAGGATGGTTTTCCCTTATGATGCACATGTTTTTGTTCAATAATGATGACTTCTTTGAGGAAGAGATGGACTTGACCAAGTTCCAAGGTCATGAGGATTTGCTTGTTCAAATGTGGAGTGTTGATCTATCATGGAATAGAAAAGAGGCCAGTTAAGTATACTTTGACAAAGTTTTTGCCACTAGGTTTAAGTCATTATTATTCCAACAGAATGCTAGGATCCATACTGATATGATGAGGTTATTGAGACCTATGGAATTTTCCCCATAGTTTAAGATTGCCCATAATTTGGGAGATTTAATTTTATACCCTTTTTCTATAGTGATAAGGGGTTATGGATTTAGGGGAACCCCCAATGTGCTTCCATACAGAGTCCCTCTGAAGATTGGAATTGCAGAGATTATGAGACAATTGGGTGGATTACAGGAAGAAGCCTTGATAGGAAAAATGAAGGGAAGTATTTTCCCTACTCTTACAAGAGCCCACCATTTCATTATCATAAAAGGTGGGTGGACATAGTTTGATAAGTATTTCAAGCCCTATCATCTAGCAAAGTCTATATCCAGATGTGCATATAATGAAGATTTCATAATTGGTATGTTCAGAAAGAGAACCAAGTGCTTGACATTAGAGAACTAGTTTAATTTCCCCGATGATATTATTAGAAATATTTTTGATCTAAGTGACCAGGAGGTCAGGAAAGAGAAATGTTTGGTATACAAGAATTCTTTGGACTTTGTACATAATTTTTATAAGTCTTATGATCATTTCAAGAAATTCTTCCCTTGGGATAAGAATATTGAATCCTTAATTACATTATTGGAGGGAATTATGTAGACCCTCAGTGAGAAGAAATAAAGAATAATGGAGGCTGAGCCAAAAAAGGCTCATGCCATCTTAAGCAAACTTTCACAAGGAAGGATAATTCCACCCGAGAATTATGTGGTATACAAAAGGAGGGGGTACAGTACTATCATGCCCAAGATTGATAAATCTTCTAAGCATAAAGAAAAGAGGCCACTAGATGCCCTCTCCCAAGAAGAAAAAGGTGGAGGGGAAAGAGAAAGAGAGTGTGTTATACTCTCTCTCCCAGTCCCCTTTACAAATGGATGACCAAGCAGTTGATGAGAAATTGGTTCAAATGGGGAACACTGGCCAAGTTTTTTCCACTGCTCAAGAAATACAAGAAGGGATGCTAGAGGTACCTAGGCATAGAATTTATGATCTCACAGTGGAAGAATTTACATGCAAAGAGCTGGACCCTGTAACCAAATAGGCTAGTGAGGAGTTCTTTTCAGATGATAATTTTGTCAAGGATAGGGCCTTTGTTCAATTTTTATGGAGAACTCATGTTGATGACTACAAAGACAAATGCCAGAAATTGTAGGAATCCCAACCAAATTAGCCCAAGGCTTATATTGAAAAGGAGGTCAAACATGAGTTAATGAAAAAATTCTACAAGATAACTCCTGAAGATAGCAGGGTGTTGATAAAGAAGCAAGGAGTCCTTATCCTACCCCAGTGGAATTTGGCTGATGCAATAGTTTTTGATGCTGTTAGAAAGGATGCAAAACCATTAAGCACTACTGGGACATCAATTGGTGCCCATTTTAGTGAAGATCATGTAGCCCATTTTAGTGAAGATCATGCAGCCCTAGCAATCTGGTCCTTGAAGAAGAAAGATAAAAGGAGATTGAAAGAAGATGTTGAAACTAAGGATATAGGAAGTCTCATTGTTAAAAGAGTTTCTGATACCTCAGGTATTGAGGCAGCTAACCTTGTTCTTCAAACTACCAATTTGAGTTTGAAGGTAGCTGAAAAGGAGAAAGATGCTTATAAAAACTTGAACCAGAAATATGAATTTTTCTTAAAAGTATACAATAATGAAAGGGTTAAATACCTACAGAAGGATGATAGAATAGCATTTCTGGAGGGGAGGCAAATAGTGCAACTAATGCCTCAGAAGATGATTGCACAGGAACTTCACCAGCCTTCATCATATAGCCCATATATCACTTACCCTCCTTCTCCCATGCCCTAAAGCCATGCTACTCTAACAAAAGCTGAAATGGAAAGAGACAAATTATTAGCAGAGAGGGAAAGGCTGGAAGAACCTACTAGAAAGGAGCTTGGAGAATCTAGAGCCTACAAGGAAGCGAAGGAATGGGTAAAATAGAGGCACACTGACAAAGTACATACTCTAGCCTTTTAAGATGTGCCAAGGAAGTAAAGCTAGGTGATCTTTATTTATTAGGAAAAGGAGTCTTTAAAATTATTAATGAATATGATGCAGATAAAGATCAATGGGGTTTGGTTATGGACTCTTGGAAAGGAAAATCATTTGAGGTGAAATATTTTTATTCCATGTCCAAAAGGGAGAACAATATTGATATTTTTTTGACCAGAACTCACAAGTGTCAAAAGGTAATGGTAGACTTGTACATCAAAATAAATACCCTCATCAGGAAAGTAGAAACTTTGAGAAGAGAGTTTTCTAAGGATAGGTATGAAATGTACCCCAACATGCTCAAGAAAGATGGTGATTTAAATAATGAGGCACTATGGTTGAGAGAAATAAAAGAAGCAATAAATTCTTGGACACATAGTATCATCATCTTGGAGGGCACAATTTTAATTGTCTAAACCATAAATATCATTAATAAAGCTAGAGAATTTTTTGAGTTCTAGAAAGAAGAAGTTAAGAAAGAAAGTCCCAGCGTGAGTGAGGTCATCAAGAAGAAGGATGAAATCCTTGGTTTCAATTCACCAAGCAATGAGGTATATTATTCTTGGAAGGATAGGTACCCAATTGATAATCCAGATGAAGGTGTCCAGATGCAGGTGGATGAGGAGGCCCAACAGAGCAGTTGATGCAGTTAAGAATGGATATCATACATCATAAACATCAAAGGAAATAGTTTCCACATGGCTATCTCCCCACAAATTAAAGGCAATTACAATCACAATGCAACCATAAGACAAAGGATCAGTTAGAGTATATTGTAACAGAAGTGTTTTTCTTATCCTCTTGCTATTTTGTCCTATTGTATTCTTAAATTTTGTCTTCTAGCCTCTTCATCCGAAGCTTGTTGCATCCTTGATCTTTAAGGATTCCAAGATGACTAGTGCTGGCTATATATAGCAGTTTGTAACATATTGTAAAGGATGGTAAAAATAAGACTACAGAGCAGACTTCTGAATTGTGTCTAGACTTTGGTTTTGGATCAATTTGAATGTATTGATATCAGGCTTATATTAATAAAATACAATGGAATCTCCATTTTGATACCAATGATGTCTTCTTGCATTTACTATAAGCTCTTGTATGTTTAATTTGTAAGGCATTTTAAATGTATTGGTTATAAGGTAGCTATGTCATTATTTGTGAGTTGCTTTCAAGGAGGGTTTAAATCTTGTAGATAATTACAGAGGGTTGGGGTTTGTACATGAATTTGATACAGGGGTGTGAGGGTGAGAAAATATTTTGTAAGGCATTCCATCTTAGGTTTCATTTGTATTTCAGTTACTTATCCCTGGTGTATGTATGTTTCATTCTGACTCTATGGCCCATGATTAGGCACTGGTCAAATTTTGAAAGGTGGTTGTTATCATCAATCAAATATTAATCAACCCTTATATTTTTTGTTATCTAAAATACATGTCTAGATAATTGTATTGAGTAAGTTTCATCTTAGTGATTCCTTGAAGAGAGAATCAGTAGGTTATCCTTCCTAAGCCAAGTGGTTTAAAAAGAAGAAGGATCATTTAATCCTTGATCCACTGTCAGACTTGCTAAAATACAGTAGTCTATTGAAGGTGCACCCTCATGGGTATGTGGAGCCCAAAGTGTAGAAGGGTTTTCATCCTTGTCAATCAGCCTTTTCCCTGTGAGAATCTAGATTGGGTACTAAAGAGTCTAGCATTTACTGCTTTATACTAATTCTGCAAGAAAAAGAGCTAACAAATTGGTGACTCTACTGGGAACATTGTAATGTTCTAAGAGTCATGTTCATGAAAGAGTTTGTCCTTGTAATATTGAGAATTAGTCTATTTTTCCTCATAGTCCTAAAGGAAAGTCTATTTGGTCTATCTATTATCACACACTGTTTGAAAGTTTTGATTCTAAAAATGATACGAATCTTGTCTCAGATAGAGTGACTGGTGATTGAAAAATCTTTGGTTTAATAGAGTGTATCTTTTTCAAGGAAATTTGTAGAGTTGATTTGTAGTAATATGATTAGTGAAGGAGCATTTTATTAAGATTTCTAGGTGAGGAATTAGCGAGAAATCTTGTTCTCTAAGTTTCATCTTGACTTATTGCTAAAAGGGAAAACTTGAGTCAGGACAATACACTCAATCTTTATATATATTTGTCCTCTGAAAAGAGGTAATGACTCTAACCTCTGTGTAATCCAGTGTTGCACATTAAAAATTTTGAAATATTTGTTGGTTCTATAAGATGAGTCGACAAAGAAAGGTACATCCAAACATGATTCCCACCATACCTCTAAAGGGCGGATGGAGACTCCTGCTCCATAGAGAAAGTCATCTTCATCTGAAGATGCAGGACCCATGGGACTAACTCACACTTACAGAGCTAATTCTAATTTTGATCCCTTTAGGGATGGAGAAAATACTGACATAGGTCTCTTTCCTACAGAAGAAAATCTTGCTCCACCATAAGAGACCTTTGTTGCTGAAACAACTTCATATGACTCTGATAAGTTGCAAGATGAGATTATGGTTTTAAAGAGGAGAAAGAAAGAACAAGAAAATGAAATAGCTGAACCAGAGAAGAAACATGGGCAAAAGATATATGACTTACTATTGGAAAGAGAAGAAATCTTAGCTGAGACCAAAAGGAATGACCTTAAGGCTAAAAGCCTGAGTCAAGAAGTTAAAGGTTTGAATCCATAATTGTTTGGTAACCTTGATGATTTAAGGAACAAAGCCCCAAATAAAATCTCAAATCCTGACAAGGATGAATTTTAGAAGGAAGGGCCTATCATTAGGCAACTATTCCCATATGAGAATGAGCATGATCAAAGCTTAAGACAAATATGAAGAAGGTTCCCAACAATGGTAAGTGAAAGGCTATTGGCATGACCATAGAGGAGCCTAAGAAAAACTTGACCATCCCTATAGGAGCATCCCTAGTTGATCTTGAGCTGGAATAAGCTAGGAAAGCCAAAGAGGACTTGGCCAAGCAACTCGAGAAGTTAGAATTAGAATTTGCTGCAGCAGACATGAGAATGAAAATAGATTTTCTACATGCTACTATTAACACTTCTGCAAGTAGCTCTATGCCAGTTAATCATGGAACACAACCACAAAAGAAATCTTCTTGCCCAATCCCAATCAATCAAGGGGGTGATCCTAAGGTGCAATCTTTTGGTTTAAATTCAAATTTTAAGAACTCTGGCTCAAATGCAAGTGCTCAGCCTGGTGGTCCTAGCCCAAGCATTCAAGTTAGAAACCCTAAGAAAAGTGTTCCCCCACCCAGTCAACGTCAAGGAGGAGCTACTAGACTAGGTCGTAATAATGAACTTGGAAATTTCCATAGAATGCCACTCCATATGAACAGATATAGAGGTCTCTTTTTTGAAGGCACTCCTGGTCACCCTGATGTGATCCCCAATGAGGTAAGTGTATAGTTAAAAAATGGAAGCACTTCCATTGTAGATGTGTTTAGCCTTCCGAGTAAGTGGTTTTGGGTCATATCAAGCACCTTGAATGGGTTCCTGATTTAGACCTGGCTTTCCCCCTATTCTATCCCTCTTTCTACTTCTTTCCAGCTTGATTTCTGCATTCTGGATTGTAGACCTAAGATTCTGGACTTCAAGGTTAGGGTTGACCTTTTGGGTCTATGTTGACCTTGACCCTGACCTAGGTTAGGGTCAACCTCAACCTTGAACCAGGGTTCAAACTTCAGGGTCTTCCAGTTTCCAGATGTCGGTCTTTGCAAAAAGTTCTTTCCCACTTTCGGGTTGGCTGTTTCGGGTTTCGAAGTGTTGATTCCTAAATTATATTTAATATAGGTCCTATCCTAGGGGTAAAGGCTTTAATGGGAATTTAATTCTCCTATGTAGGCCTCCTTGGAAGATTGTGCCCTAATTTCATATAAAAGGGAAGCTTTC
>MU227019.1:843817-860364 GCA_018584345.1 Thuja plicata
TAGCTATTTTGCTTCTCCCTAAGTTACACTTAAGGGGGGGTGTTAGAGTAGTCTAGTATAGCTAATAATTAAATCAGTTAATTATTAGTCTATCTACTCTTTGCTTAAGTTATACTTAGGCAAGTTTTTATTTCTTAGAGTTTCCCTTTTAGGGTTTCGGTATCCTTTATAAAGAATCACCGCTTTGTATTTCTTAAGGAGATTGTAATCATTTCATAGTTGATAATATAGAAGTTATTTCTTTCAACATGTTTTTCCAGTCTCTGGCCTTTTGGCCGCCATAGATTCTTCTTCTATCTTCTGTCTTTTGCTTCTTTTCATGTGGCAGTCTTGCATGCAGGTGGTCTTGGGAAGATTTGATGTTTGTCAAATCTAACAGGAAGAAGTAGTAGGTGGAAAGATGCAATTATATTTGTCCTATGCAACTATCCCTGTTAATGGACATGAAATTAAGTTGTATAGAGAACCCCAATCAGCTGTTATGGTGGAGGTGGTTCTACCTGACCCATTGAATTATTGTGTGAATGTTGATATGGAAAATTTAATAGTTGAAGAAATCAAGCCACAGTTAAAGAACACTGACCCAATTGTGGATGAACTATTATTGCAACAAAATGGACTATGAAAAATGTACTTTGATGGAGGATGCTCAAAGAAAGGATCTGGAGTAGGGGTTTTATTTATTTCCCCATTAGGTATCATCTTAAAGTACTCTTTCTTGCTGACTTTTCAATGCACAAACAATACTATTGAATATGAAGCCTTAATCTTGGGAATGAATATTTCTATCAAGTATGGTATTAAGTGTTTACAATTTCATGGAGATTAGCAATTAATTATATGTGATTAGGGAGCATTATGCTGCTAAAGATGACATATTAAAATTGTACAAGTATGCTGTCTAGGATAGGATAGAATTCTTTGATACTTTCAATATCTTATGGGTAGAGAGATCCAAAAACATAATGGCAGATTTCCTAGCAAATGTTGCCCTAGAAAATAATGATGCTACTCTTACTGGTATGTCTGTGGTTGAAATAAAAAGTAGCCCTGTAGTTCTTGACAATATCCATAATTGGAAAGTATTTGAGGATGATGATGATATCCTTAGGTTCATCCAGTGTGTAGATCAATATGATGGTCAGAAGATTGATTGTGAATATCTAGTGTTAGTTGTGGATAGTAAGGAGTACATCTTTGATCAAGAGGTCATCCAACTAGATACCAATCGCATTCCCAAAAGGTTAGTTTAATTTCAAGGCATGTTCAACATAAATGATAATTATATGACTTAGAAGTCTAATGCCAAGGTGGGAGATTTAGAGGAAGTTAATTTGGGATCTGAAACATCTCCCTAATTAGTCTACTTTGGTAAAAAATTGGATAACAATGTAAGACAAAATTTGATAAAACTGCTAAAGAAATATAAACATATATTTGCATGGTCCTATGAGGATTTGAAAGCTTATAGAAAATATTTATTTTAGGATGATATCCCTTTGAAGGGAGGTATAAAACCATTCAGAAAACAAAAAAAGCCCATTAATCCCCTATTGGCTACCAAAATGCAGGCATAATTAATGAAACTAAGAGATGCAGGTATAATTCAACCAATAAGACATTCATCGTGGGTCTCTAAGTTAGTCCCTGTAAGAAAGAAAAATGGGGACATAAGAATGTGTGTTGATTTCAGAAATCAGAATGTGGCCTCATTGAAGGATAACTATGGACTACCTAAGATGGAGGCCATGTTACATAAATTCACTGGGTATGATTTGTTGTCTATGACAGAGGGGTTTTTAGGGTACAATCAAGTCCTGGTTAAATAATCCAAACAATTCAAAACAACATTTACTAATCCTTGGGGCACTTATGTGTATGCTTGTATGCCATTTGGGTTGAAAAATTCTAGTGCAACTTTTCAAAGGGCCATGGATGTAGCTTTCAAATACCTTATAGATGTTCTTATGGTAGTGTACCAAGATGATTTGACAACTTTACCAAAAAGGGGAGAGGATCATTGCAATCACTTGGAAAAGGTGATGATAAAAGCATTGGAATATGGGGTGTCTTTAAACCCAAAAAAGTGTCACTTTGTTGTTACTGAGGGAAAGCTCCTGGGACACAAAGTATCAAAAGAAGGGGTAAGGATAGATCCTAAAAGGGTTGAAGCCATCCAAAAGGTACTTAATCCAAAGAACTTAAAAGGTATACAATCATTTCTAGGGCAAATTAATTTTATTAGGAGATTTATTGCCAATTTTGCAGAACTGGTTAAACCTATTATCAAATTGCTGAAGAAAAATGTGAAGTTTGAATGGGACCAAGAGGCACAATTGGCCTTGGAAAAAATAAAACAAGTTATTCAAGAAGCACCAGTCCTTGTGTCCCCTAATTAAACCAAGCCCTTTTCTTTGTTTACTTTTGCTTCATTTCATACTATTGCAACAGTCTTATTGCAAAAGGATGGTGAGGGATTTGAACATCCCATTGCAATTTTTTAGTAAGTCATTACAGTCATCTGAGTTAAACTATCAGTTTATGAAAAAGCAATCTTATGCTCTAGTAAAGGCAGTCAAAGCTTTCAGGCCATATTTGGTATGTGAAAAGGTAAATGCTTATGTTCCTCATGCTACTATCAAGGACTTCTTTGTTTAGAATGAAGTAACAGGGAAAAGATGCAAAAGGGTAAACAAAATTCAAGAGTTTGATTTAGACATCCACATCACTAAGTTGGTAAGAGGACTAGGATTGGAAAAGCTGATGATAGAAGAGAATCTAGACTTGGTCCAAGTCAGCAATGTAGATACAAGTGAGAATTGCTTGACAAGTATTGAAATGCAATCATGGTATAAAAATATTGTATATTTTCTGAAAAATGCTAAATGTCTAGATAGCCTAAATGATAACCAAAGGAGGAGTTTGAGATTACAAGCTCATACATATGTATTGTTGCATGGTGATCTATTTTGGAAGAACAGAGATTGGATTTTTCTATTGTTTCTTGAGAAAGGACAGTCAGAGAAAATATTAAAGGAAATGCATGCTGGAATGTGTGGAGGGCACTATTCTGCTAAATCAACAACTCATAAAATTTTGAGATTTGGATACTATTGGCCTTGTTTTTTTCAAGATGCTTACACTTTTTTCAAAAAATGTGAGCCATGTTAGTGATTTTCAAGCAAAATGAATTTTTTAGGAGCATTATTTTTGAATCCTGTGGTGGCAGAAGCCCCCTTTTCTATGTGGGGAATGGACTTTATAGGAGAATTTGCTGAGAAATCAAGTGGAGGCCATAGCTAGATTTTATTGGTAAATGACTATTTTACAAAATGGGTAGAAGTAGTTACAACCAAAAGATTGACAAGTACTGTGGTCATTGATTTTCTAATGGATAATGTGATTACAAGATTTGGTGTTCACCTCAAATTGGTAATGGATAATGCCATGTGTTTTAGGTCAGAAGAATTCACTAATTTTTGTACCAATATGGGAATTGTTATGTCCTATTCTTCCCCATACCATCCTCAAGCCAATGGTCAGGTAGAATCAAGTAACAGAAGCATCTTAAATTTTTTGAAAAAGACCTTGGAAGCCAATAAAAGAGCTTGGCATGTAAAATTGAAACTTGCCCTTTGGGATGATAGGATCCCTGTCAAGAAGGCTACTAGAAATTCTCCTTTTGAGCTAGTCTATGGAACTCAATCAAGAATGCCTGTCAATAATCTACTCCCAATCTATAAGTTTATCCAAGATGAGGAGATGGATGTTTCTAAACCTATGGAAGAAATAATGGTTCAGTTGGTAGAATTGGATGAAATAAGGAGAGAAAGCTAGAGAGAAAATATCAAATTGCAACAAAAAATGAAGTATCTTTTTGATAGAAGGGCAGATGAAAGAAAGTTTCAGCCTGGTGATTTTGTATTACAATGGAATACCAGGGCTGAAGACAAAGGCAAGCATAAAATTTTTGGGTCATTATGGATGGGGCCTTTTGTCATATCTATAATTTTTGGAAAAGATTCTTATTTCCTCAAGAATCTAGATGATGAAGAACAGGAATTGCCAGTGCATGGACAGTTTCTTAAAAACTTCTTCAACTAGTTCTTCTTTTCCATGCATAGTAGTATGTATTATATGTACATGTGTGTTTGTTTTTTGTTGTGTGTTTGTTTCCAGTAGTAGGTTAGTCTAGTTTGGGGTCTGCCTCCCCAGAGATCTATGGTTCTTGCTATAGCCTGGTGTCTAATCATCCTCAGAGAGAGCCACTATTGGTACTATTTCTTGTTTGGAATATGCCAAGTAAAATTTTGAAGTCTCATGTCAATCATGTTATCCAAAGGTTTAAAATCATGGTCAATATTGTTCTTATACCTCTGCAAATTTTCTTCTAAGCCCTTAACCTAGTTGGAAATGTTGAAAAAACTTTGTTTCATGTCTCCTAGTGTAATTTTGGTTATGAAACCCTAAGCATTGAAATGCTTTCTAATTTCATGTTACCTTTTTCACTTAAGTCATGTCTCTAATGGGTTTGTTTTAAGTCGTCATGTTTATTAAAGTTTTTGATCCTAACACCGTGGTCTTACATTATTCCTTTAATCCAAAGTCCACTAAGAGTATAATAATATTCATTATATATTAAGCAAGTGTGTTTTAATTAGACGACCTGCTCAATGGCTTAATCCCAAATTGCTCGAGATCTATCATGTAATCCATTAAGCCATGATGCCATGTATAGATGGTGGTTTTGACGGTCGTAAAAGTTCTTTGCTAAATAGTGGGTAGGTCATAAAAAATTGATGGTAGACTTAATCACTTTAAGGCAAAGTGCGCATGGTCTAATGGATAAGTGATTAGGCGGTGTTGACACATGTCAAGGGAAGTAATGTGGGTCCTATTTCATGCAGCATAAAGGTGATTAAAGTTTATAAGGATCTAACAGTTGGCGTAATCACTTAAAGGCAAGATGCACAAGATCTATCTGTTAAGGGATTAAGCGGTGAAGACATGTGGTAGTTGGTGGACCCGGGTGTTCTGAGCTGGAAAGGATTAAAACACACATAACTTGTTTTTGATCCAACGGTTGGCTTAATGTCTTATCTCAAAAGTAATCAATATCTATCATTTAAGTCATTAAGTTGTGTTGATGCATATCACCTATGATGACGGTAATCCACTAAAGGTAAAGTTGACAATAGGATAAAGGTTGGAGAAGTTTGAAAAGATATAACGGCTTGCTTAATGGTTTATAAGGAAAGTAATCGACATCTATCATTGAAGCCATTAAGCCATGATGCCACATGTCCTAGTGGGGCCGACTTAGGTCATAAAGATGGAATTAAAGGAGCAACATCAACAGAAAAGATTGACGGTCGACTTAGTCGCTTAAAGGTGAAGTGCTTGAGATCTAATGGATAAGCAAATAAGCACTGATGACACATGGCATAAGTAATGATGTTGCAGCCGTAGTTAGTAACCTGAAAGTGAGATAAATTCAAGAAAGGTTAGGATAAATCAGATGGTGGAATTAATTGCTTAAGGAGAAGATGCATGACATCTATCATATAAGAGATTAAGTCATGCTGACACATGTCCCAAGTGAACATGTATTTCTGTAGAAATAAGAGGTTTTTCCAATGAAGGAGATGTTACTCAAAATCTACGACTCAGATTCAAAGTTACCAAAATGAGTTTCAGTGAACTGTTATGCAGTGAATTTGGAGCAACTGAATTGATTGCGAAACATGTGGCCATCTCAGTTCTATTCAATGTGAAAGATTGATTTGACTTAAGCAATTTAATTCATTATTTTAGCTTGAAGTTGCCATAACTCACCAGAATTATCCAAGCGAAGAAATAGAATTGTAAAGATATTCAGCTCCTCGCAACCAAAATGCAGAATGGGTAAGTCATCTCTAAATACAACAAGATTCAGGTTTCTAGTAAGATTCACAATTCAAAAGGCTTTTAGAATTATTGTTGCAAAATCTAAATTTCACCTCAGCAAAAAAGCCTTAGGTTCAGAATGGCCCCTAGGATTGAACTTTCAGGAGAGGTAGATTATCAGAAAAGAAATGTTAGGGAGGACCTTCTGCAGCAATTAAAAGGATCCATGGGTGATACAACCCAAATAAAAAGAATAGTCCCAACACATCCCTGCTTTAGAGTGGGAGAGGGTTTATATGAGTCGGGTAGATAGGCTAAAGATGTTAAAACTAGTCTGAATGGTCTATCTTTTTTTAGAACTTCCTACAGCCTGAGGAACACCCCTACCCTAGATTGTAACATATGGGACTTAGATGTGGGAAAGTTGATATTACCCAGGGTGTTTATGGATACATATTTGTTTACCATGATAGCCAACACTTATGATAAGGTATCCAAGGTTGTTAGGGACACACAGGGGAACATGTTGTTGACTATCACAGTTGATGAAATTAGAATAATTTTCAAGTTGAGTGATACTTTAGTACAAATGGATGATATTGAATTTGATTATTTTAAGGAAGTGTACAAGACCTAGAGGGAATACTATAGAAATGAGGCCTTGACAGGATATTTTAACAAGATAGGGGATTTGATTGTAGTAGGGCCTAACATACCAAAGCCTTGCAAGTTAGATTATTTCAATGGTAAGGCTAAGAAAATGTATAGTGCCCTATACCAAGTCCTAGGAGAAGATTAAGAGACAACAATGCCTATCCATATAATGATCATGGTGGTTCAGATCCTACATCCCCACCTATCAGTCATTTTTTACTATGCCTCTTACATTGCCCAATAAATGCATGAGGGTTTGGAAGGTATCCAAGATAGTAACATACTTAAGCCAATAGGATGGTATTCCCTTATGATGCACATGTTTTTGTTGAATAATGCTGACTTCTTTGAGGAAGAGATGGACCTGACCAAGTTCTAAGGTGATGAGGATTTTCTTGTTCAAATGTGGAGTGCTGATCTATCATGGGTTAGAAAAGAAGCCAGTTATGTGTACTTTGATAGAGTTTTTTCCACTACGCTTAAGTCATTATTGTGCAAACATAATGCCAAGATCCATACTGATATGATGAGGTTATTGAGACCTATGGAATTTACCCCAGAGTTAATTTCCCACAATTGGGGAGATTTGATTTTATACCCTGTTTCTATAGTGATAAGGGTTTATGGATTCAAGGGAACCCCCAATGTGCTGCCATACAAAGTCCCTCTGAAGATTGGAATTGTAGAGATTATGAGACAATTGGGTGGATTACAAGAAGAAGCCCTGACAGGAAAAATGAAGGGAAGTATTTTCCCTACTCTTACAAGAGCCCACCATTTCATTATCATAAAAGGTGGGTGGGAACAGTTTGATAAGTATTTCAAGTCCTATCATCTAGAAAAGTCTATATCTAGATGTGCAGATAATGAAGATTTCATAATGGGCATGTTCAGAAAGAGAACCAAGTGCTTGACATTAGAGAACCAATTTAATTTCCCCAAGGATATTATTAGAAATGTATTTGATCTAAGTGACCAGGAGGTCAGGAAAGAGAAATGGCTGGTATACAAGAAGTCTTTGGACTTTGTACACTATTTTTTTAAGTCTTATGATCTTTTGAAGGAGTTATTCCCTTGGGCTAAGAATATTGAGTCCTTGATGACATTATTCGAGGGAATTATGCAGACCCTCAGTGAGAAGAAACAAAGAAATGGAGGCTGAGCCAGAAAAGGCTCATGCCATCTTAAGAAAACTTTCACAAGGATAATTCCACCCGAGAATTATGTGGTATACAAAAGGAGGGTGTACAGTACTATCATATCCAAGATTGATAAATATTTTGATCATAAAGGAAAGAGGCCAAAAAATGCTAGTTCCCAGTAGATGCCCTCTCCCAAGAAACAAAAGGTGGAGAGAAAAGAGCAAGAGAGTGTGTTATACTCTCCCTCCCAGTCCCTTTAGAAATCAATGACCAAGTAGTTGCTGAGCAATTGGTTCAAATGGGGAACACTGGCCAAGTTTTTGTCACTGCTCAAGAACTTTAAGAAGGGGTGCCAGAGGCACCTAGGCATACAATTTCTGATCTCACAGTGGTAGAATTTACAGGAAAATACCTTGACCTTGTAACCAAACAGGCCAGTGAGGAGTTCTTGTAATATGATAATTTTGTCAAGGCTAGGGCCTTTGTTCAATTTTTATGGAGAACTCATGTTGATGAGTACAAAGACAAATGCTAGAAATTACAGGAAGCCCAACTAAATTAGCCAAAGGCTGATATTGAAAAGGAGGTCAAACATGAGTTAATGACCAAATTTGAAAAGATCACTCCTGAAGAGGGTAGGGAGTTTGTAAATAAGTAGGGATTCCTTATCCTACCCTAGTGGGATTTGGCTAATGCAGTAGTTTTTAATGTTGTTAGAAAGGTGACAAAACCATTCAGCACTACTGGGACATCAATTGGTGCCTAGTTTAGTGAAGACCATGTAGCCCTAGCAATCTGGTCCCTGAAGAAGAAATATAAAAGGAGATTAAAAGAATATGATCAAACTAAGGATATAGAAAGCTTCATTGTTAAAAGAGTTTCTGATACCTTAGGTATTGAGGCAGCTAACCTTGTTCTTCAAACTACCAATTTGAGTTTGAACGTAGCTGAAAAGGAGAAAGATGTTTATAGAAACTTGAACCATAAATATGAATATGTCTTAAAGGAAACCCAAATCAAAAGAATGGTTCCAACAAATCCCCTCTTCAGAGTGGGAGAGGGTTTATAAGACTCGAGTAGATAGGCTAAAGATGTTAAAACTAGTCTGAATGGTCTAGCTTTTTTCAGAACTTCCTACAGCCTGAGGAACGCCCCTACCCCAGATTGTAATGTATGGGACTTAGACATGGGAAGGTTGATATTACCCAGGGTGTTTATGGATACAGATTTGTTTACTTTGATAGCCAACACTTATGGTAAGGTATCCAGGGTTGTTAGGGACACACAGGGGAACGTGCTATTGACTATCATAGCTGATGAAATTAGAAGAATTTTCAAGTTGAGTGATACTTCAGTACAAATGGATGATATTGAATTTGATTATTTTAAGGAAGTGTATAAGACCTAGAGGGAGTACTAAGAAATGAGGCCTTGACAGGATATTTTAACAAGATAGGGGATCTGATTGTAGTAGGGCCTAACACAACAAAGCCTTTTAAGTTAGATTATTTCAATGGTAAGGCCAAGAAAATGTATAGTGCCCTATGCCAAGTCCTAGGAGAAGATGAAGAGACAACAATGCCTATTCATATAATAATCATGGTGGTTCAGATCCTACATCCCCACCTATCATTCATTTTTAACTATGCCTCTTACATTGCCCAACAAATGCATGAGGGTTTGACAGGTATCCAAGACAGTAACATACTTAAGCCAATTGGATGGTATTCCCTTATGATGCACATGTTTTTGTTTAATAATGCTGACTTCTTTGAGGAAGAGATGGACCTGACCAAGTTCCAAGGTGATGAGGATTTTCCTTTTTAAATGTGGAGTGCTGATCTATCATGGGATAGAAAAGAAGACAATTTTGTGTACTTTGACAAAGTTTTTGCCACTATGCTTAAGTCATTGTTGTGCAAATAGAATGCCAGGATCCATACTGATATGATGAGGTTATTGAGACCTATGGAATTTAACCCAGAGTTAAAGATTTCCCACAATTGGGGAGATTTGATTTTATACCTTGTTTCTACAGTGATAAGGGTTTATGGATAGAGGGGAACCCCCAATGTGCTGCCATATAGAGTCCCTTTGAAGATTGGAATTGTAGAGATTATGACACAATTGGGTGGATTACAGGAAGAAGCCCTAATAGGAAAAATGAAGGGAAGCATTTTCCCTACTCTTACAAGAGCCCACCATTTCATTATCATAAAAGGTGGGTGGGAACAGTTTGATAAGTATTTCAAGTCCTATCATCTAGCAAAGTCTATATCTAGATGTGTAGATAATGAATATTTCATAATGAGCATGTTTAGAAAGAGAACCAAGTGCTTGACATTAGAGAACCAGTTTAATTTCCCCAAGGATATTATTAGAAATGTTTTTGATCTAAGTGACCAGGAGGTCAGGAAAGAGAAATGGCTGGTATACAAGAAGTCTTTGGAATTTCTACACAATTTTGTTAAGTCTTATGATCTTTTGAAGGAGTTATTCCCTTGGGCTAAGAATATTGAGTCCTTAATGAAATTATTCGAGGGAATTATGCAGACCCTCAGTGAGAAGAGACAAATAATAATGGAGGCTTAACTAGAAAAAGCTCATGCCATCTTAAGAAAACTTTCACAAGGAAGGATAATTCCACCTTGGAATTATGTGGTATACAAAAGGAGGGGGTACAATACTATCATGCCCAAGATTGATAAATATTCTGAGCATAAAGGAAAGAGGCCAACAAATGCTAGTGCCCAATAGATGCCCTCTCCCAAGAAACAAAAGGTGGAAGGAAAAGAGCAAGAGAGTGTGTTATACTCTCCCTCCCACTCCCTTTACAAATTGATGACCAAGAAATTGCTGAGCAATTGGTTCAAATGGGGAACACTGGATAAGTTTTTGTCACTGCTCAAGAAGTACAAGAAGGGGTGCCAAAGGCACCTAGGCATACAATTTTTGATCTCATAGTGGTAGAATTTATAGGCAAAGAGCTTGACCTTGTAACCAAATAGGCCAGTGAGGAGTTCCTGTTAGATGATAATTTTGTCAAGGCTAGGGCCTTTGTTCAATTTTTATGGAGAACTCACGTTGACAAGTACAAAGACAAATGCTAGAAATTGCAAGAAACCCAACTAAATCAGCCCAAGGCTAATATTGAAAAGGAGGTCAAACATGAGTTAATGACCAAATTTGACAAGATCACTCCTGGAGAGGGTAGGGAGTTGGTAAATAAGCAGGGATTCCTTATCCTACCCTAGTGGGATTTGGCTAATGCAATAGTTTTTGATGTTGTTAGAAAGGAGGAAAAACCATTCAGCACTACTGGGACATCAATTGGTGCCTAGTTTAGTGAAGACCATGTAGCCCTAGCAATCTGGTCCTTGAAGAAGAAATATAAAAGGAGATTGAAAGAAGATAATCAAACTGAGGATATAGGAAGCCTCATTGTTAAAAGAGTTTCTGATACCTTGGGTATTGAGGTAGCTAACCTTGTTCTTCAAACTGTCAATTTGAGTTTGAACATAGCTGAAAAGGAGAAAGATATTTATAGCAACTTGAACCAGAAATATGAATATGTATTAAAGGCATACAATGATGAAAGGGTTAAATCCTTGTAGAAGGATGAAAGAATAGCATTTCTGAAGAGGAGGAAAATAGTGCAACTAATGCCTCAGAAGATGATTGCACAGGAACCTCACTAGCCTTCATCATCTAGCCCATATATCACTTACCCTCCTTCTCCCATGCCCTCAAGTCCTGCTACTCTAACAGAAGCTGGAATGGAAAGAGACAAATTATTAGCAGAGAGGGAAAGGCTGGAAGAAACTAATAGAAAGGAGCTTGAAGAATCTTCAACCTACAGGAAGCTAAGGAATGGGTAAAATACATGCACACTAAAAAAGTATACTCTAGCATTTTAAGATGTGCCAAGGAAGTAAATCTGGCTGATCTTTATTTATTAGGAAAAAGAGTCTTTAACATTATTAATGAATATGATGTAGATAAAGATCAATGGGGTTTGGTTATGGAAACTTGGAAAGGAAAAGCATCTGAGGTGAAATATTTTTATTCCATGTCCAAAAGGGAGAACAATATTGATATTGTTTTGTCTAGAACTCACAAGTGTCTAAAGATAACGGGAGACTTGGACATGAAAAGAAATACCCTCATCAGGAAAGTGGAAACTTTGAGAAGAGAGTTTTCTAAGGATAGGTATGAAATGTACCCCATCATGTTCAAGAAAGATGGTGATTTAAAGAATGAGGCACTAAGGTTGAGACAAATAAAAGAAGCAATAAATTCCCAGACACATAATATCATCATCTCGGAGGGCACAATTTTATTTGTCCAAACCATAAATATCATTAATAAAGCTAGGGAATTTTTTGAGTTCTAGAAAGAAGTTAAGAAAGCAAGTGCCAGATGGGGTGAGGTCATCAGTAAGAAGGATGAAATCCTTGGTTTCAATTGGCCAAGAAATGAGGTGTATTCTTCTTGGAAGGACACATACCCAATTGATAATCTAGATGAAGGTGTCCAGATGCAGGTGGATGAGGAGGCCCAACAGAGTAGTTGATGCAGTTAAGAATGGATATCATACATCATCAACATCAGAGGAAAAAATTTCCATATGGCTATCTCCATGCAAATACAAGGCAATTACAATCACAATGCAACCATAGGACAAAGGATCAGTTAGAGTATATTGTAACAGAAGTGTTTTTCTTATCCTCTTGCTATTTTATCCAAAGCTTGTTGCATCCTTGATCTTTAAGGATTACAAGATGACTAGTGCTGGCTATATATAGCAGTTTGTAACATATTGTAAAGGATGGTAAAAATAAGACTACAGAGCAGACTTCTGAATTGTGTCTAGACTTTGGTTTTGGATCAATTTGAATGTATTGATATCAGGCTTATATTAATAAAATACAATGGAATCTCCATTTTGATACTAATGATGTCTTCTTGCATTTACTATAAGCTCTTGTATGTTTAATTTGTAAGGCATTTTAAATGTATTGGTTATAAGGTAGCTATGTCATTATTTGTGAGTTGCTTTCAAGGAGGGTTTAAATCTTGCAGATAATTACAGAGGGTTGGGGTTTGTACATGAATTTGATACAGGGGTGTGAGGGTGAGAAAATATTTTGTAAGGCATTCCATCTTAGGTTTCATTTGTATTTCATTTACTTATCCCTGGTGTATGTATGTTTCATTCTGACTCTATGGCCCATGATTAGGCACTGGTCAAATTTTGAAAGGTGGTTGTTATGATCAATCAAATATTAATCAATCCTTATATTTTTTTGTTATCTAAAATACATGTCTAGATAATTGTATTGACTACAATTCATCTTAGTGATTCCTTGAAGAGAGAATCAATAGGTTAGCCTTCCTAATCCAAGTGGTTTAAAAATAAGAAGGATCATTGAATCCTTGATCCACTGTTAGACTTGCTGAAAGACAGTAGTCTTTTGAAGGTGCACCTGCTTGGGTATGTGGAGCCCAAAGTGTAGAAGTGTTTTCATCCTTGTCAATTAGCCTTTTCCCTATGAGAATATAGATTGGGTACTAAAGAGTCTGACATTTATTGCTATATACTAATTCTACAAGAAAAAGAGAAAACAACTCCTACCTTGGTGAATCTTGATTTTGGCAAGGAATTCATTCTTTATTCTTATAGAGGCTCTGATGCTATCTCTGCAATGTTGACTCAACCAAACTAAGAAGGATTGGAGAAGCCTATTGATTTCTTTAGCAAAGGCTTGGAAGAGTATGAACAAAGGTACTCTTATGTAGAAAATCATGTACTTGGTATTGTGAAGAGTATGCAATTTTTTAGACATTTATTAACCAATAGTAAGCTACATTTAAGAGTCACTCATCCAAATGTCAAATAATTCTTAATCTCTAAATACTTGAATAAAAAAGAGTTTGTTCAATAACTAGAGTTATGGAGTATAATATGGACATTTAGGTTACCAAGGTGGTTAGAGTAAGGGGTGTTTGTGAACAATTGATAGAGGATGAAACTACAAAATATCAAGGAAAAGTGAATGCATCTTTAGTTGTACATTCAACAGAGGATCAGGACAAGGCAACAGGTTGGTTTCCAAACATGGTCCACTTTTTGAGGACAGGTGAGTGCCTTGTAAACATAAATTCACCAAAGAGAAGGTACTATAGATTGAAATCTATTTATTTTGTGATGATTAATGAGGCCCATTTTATAAAGGATTACAATGGTGTTCTCCTCGTACACGTTGATTCAGAGCAAGTAGCAGATTTCTTACATGAATTCCATGATGAACCTTTTGGAGGTCATTTTTCTCCTAGGACTACTGCTTTCAAGATCATGAGGGATGGATATTATTGGTTATCCATTTTTAAGTATAGTCATGCTGATGTGAGGAAATTCATGAAATGTGCTATGTTTGTAGGTAAGGAAATGCTTTGAGCTCTACTTGTCAAACCAATCAGGACAAACCAACCTTTTTTCAAATGGGGCTTTGACTTCATAGGCATAATTAATCCCCCATATAGTACATGCCATGTCATGTCCCACAAGGGAACTGGGGAAGAGAACAAAGATTCTCTTTGTAAAAGAAAACCTAAGTAATGATTTATGAAAAAAATTTGAATTTTTAAAAGAATTACATAAACAAAACATAGTTTGAATTAGAATTATCCAAGGTTCCCTTCTTATTTAATGCACAATTCATTTAAGTCCATTTAGTTTATTAACAACTTGATTTTATTCTTAAGCAAATTACATCACAACATTTGTAGATTCTTTATAAAGAAATACAAAGTACTTTCATTTCAATTTGCCATTTAAAACCATCTATATTCCTAAGTATCCTTTATGAACAATATAACATTTAATGCATTAATACCATATAATATAATCATCTAAACATTTGATACATTGAAAATAGTATATTTTTTTTCAATAGATTTTCACTTAATCAACAATAATTGGAAACATATTACTGTACTTGAAATGTTACAAAATCCCTTTGTTTCCAACATACATCATATGCATAAAGTTCGTGCTCTCCCCTTTTCTTTTTTTTTTGTTTACCCATTCCAAATACATCATTTTGAATACATTGAATATTACATTACATTCATCTCCTCTTGGGAGGTAACAATAATTTTACATCATGAAAGATAAATACAAGTCTTCATTCTTCAAAATTGGAACACTATGCAAGCATGGGTCCTTAAGCATTGCATCCGCAAAAGGTACCTCGATAAAAATATTTACCACCCAACCACGTGGATACCAAAAGGTCCACTCCCCTGTGCTAGGAGACAAACACCAAGGTCCCCAAAGAAGGAATAGCTAGGCCATACCTAGGGTTGGGTAACCTTTCCCAAATAACAAAAGAAAAGAAGATCAAAGTATAAATATTTTCCCAAATGTTATAAGGCTTGGTAGAAATTATAAGAAGAAAGATAAGTGAGTGTCATGGCATAGAATTCACCCCTTGGGTTGTCATGGTACTAGCCATGCCGAGCCCCGAACCCAAAGTAGGCACATGCAGAACCAAATGTCTTTCATACAGACAAGCTCCATTTGATCGTACCTACGCATAGGCACTTTCTCCCACTCCCATGAATAGAATTTAATAGCACTAATTACATGGGCAAGGCATACATTAATATTTTTAATTCTTGAACCCATTCCCATAATTTTTAATTAAATTATCACTTGTTAAAATAACTATTCAGTCAGTTATCCTGGTACTAGCCACTTAGGGCCCCACACTGAGAGCCACTCACTTAGTGTTCTTAGGTTTTCTACCCTTAACCCACACATCACAAGTACATCATACATGAGATAAAATACATCATAAACACATTTGAGAAATTGCATCAAAGAATAGGAAAGAATAGGTGAGTTTAGGGATGTCTAGGAAAATTAGGAGCGTTTAGGGAGGCCTAGAATAGTCCTGATCCTCCAGACAATCCTAAACCCTAATCCTAATTCCTACACACATCCTAACCCTATTAAAGAATCTAAATTCACCATATAACCTACACCAAACAAGTAATGAACATAATTAAATTTTACACAAAATTCCATATGCCAACACACAATGCTCCATAAAACCTCTCGTGCCTGAAATTTAATTAATTCTAATTTTTTTTTGAAAACTCTAAAATCTAGAAGTTGCATCTTATCTCCTATGAAGTTGAAACCTATCTCAAACATCCTGGAAGGTATCTAATTTCTTTATACAAGTATAATTTAAATTATAAGACTTATACTTCAATGTTATACTTGTATAAATAATACTTGTATAACTAATACTTTTATAAATAATCCTGCCTAAACCTAACTCAGGATTATATATGTATAAATAATACTCGTATAACTAATACTTCTATAAATAATGTTATACTTGTATAAATAATACTTGTATAACTAATACTTTAAACTTAACCCAGGATTATATATGTATAAATAATACTTTTATAACTAATACTTCTATAAATAATCCTACCTAAACCTAGCCTGGGATTATATAAATACTGCGCATATTGTTTAATGAAAGAAAATTAAATATAAATAATCCTGATCCGTGATCACAAAGCTGCACAAATTGATTATAGGAACTGCACGTTCTACAAAATGATAGAAAACTAAATAGAACGATTGACATATCTGACTCCATAATCCTGGAAGCACTCATGGACACTCTGAAGGAGATATAAGGAGAATACTAAGGAGTCTACAGACTCTTACAAATGCAGAAATATTCATATACATACAACATAGAAATAATTCCATTTAAACATGATCCTAATCTCCAAATCACTAATACAGGCACAATGATATATATATATATATATATA